>JAAGNO010000530.1:0-34283 GCA_033439905.1 Ceryle rudis | reverse complement strand
GGGTTCCAGTGTGTGCCCATTGCCCCTTGTCCTGTTACTGGGCAGCACTGAAAAGAGTCTGACCCCATCCTCTTGACCCTGCCCTTTAGTTATTGGTTAGCACTGATCAGATTCCCTCTCAGTCTTCTCTAGTCCAGTTAAACAGCCCCATGTCTCTCATCCTGTCTTCAGCACAGAGGTGCTTTAGTCCTCTCAGCATCCTTCTCTCTTGAACTGGGGAGCTCAGAACTGGACACAATACTCCAGAAGTGGCCTCATCAGGGCAGAGTAGAGGGAAGGAGAATCTCCCTCGACCTGCTGGCCACACTCTTCTTCATGCACCCAAGGACACCATTTGCCTTGTTGGCCCCAAGGGCCCATTACCAGCTCATTGAGAACTTGTCCACCAGCACACCAAGGTCCTTCTCCACAGAGCTGCTTTCCAGCAGGTCTGCTCCCAACCTGTACTGGTCCATGGGGTTATTCCTTCCCAGGTGCAGGACCCTACACTTGCCCTCGTTGAATTTCACAGGGTTCCTCTCTGCCAAACTCTCCAGCCTGTCCCAGTCTTGCTGGATGGTAGCGCAGGTCTGGTGTGTCAGTCACTTCTCCCAGTTTTGTATCATCAGCAAACTGGCTGAGGGTCTATTCTGTCCCTTCACCCAGATCATTGATGAATATATTGAACAAGACTGGACACAGTAGTGACCCCTGGGGAACACTGCGAGCTAGAGGCCTCCAGTCAGACTCTGCCACTGATCACAACCCTCAACTCATCTAATCCCCACTTCCTAAGCTTCCCTAAGAGTTTGCCTCCCACAGAAGACAGTGTCAAATATAACAGTAATTATTTATTATCATACATGCAGTTCTGGCTAACTGCATCATTGACTCAGCAACGAATACAGTTGTTTCTTTACAAACATTTTATTCTTTACAAATATTCACAAACCACACATTTGGCTTGATTTGGCTTCTGACTACAAGCAAAAAAATCTAACAGCCGTCTTGCTCTTTCTTATGCTGACACCAGCTATTGTTAAACATTAGGGCCAAGTTAATTTCAGAGCAGTTTTCTTCCTAAATTCAGAATCAAGTCTTGCCCTTCCCTTTCATTGACACAATGTTTTATTTTACTTATAAATAAAATCCTAATCTAAAAAGAAAGGAGAGACTTACACTGGTTCTCAAAAAGAAGAACTTGCATTCCATAGAGGGAAAATGACTGTCGAAAACTGTATGTAACCGAGTTCTTCTTCTTTTGAAAAATCTTGGTCACCTGAAAGTTATCAAATAAACAAAGTGAGATATCCCTTTTACCATAAGTGTTTGTGGAAAATTATTTTTCTGAAGAATTAGCATACAAGAAAACACTTTATGCCAATGAAAACACGAACTTGAAATAATTTTTTTCCTTTTTTTTTTTTTTTCTTAAATGCAGCCAATTTAATCTACTGAAGCATGGGTAGCTCTTCACAAGAAGGTTTAGTATTTTCTCAAGATACAAAGCCTTTGTGTTCTCTAGTCTCCAGAATTCTACTTCTTGAAATTCCAGAAAGGAAGAAAAAACCTGTATCCTTATTGCGCGCTGTACATGGTAGCAACCATGTAAATACTTTTAAATTATCCCTTATAAAAAAACCTTAGCTGCTTCCACACTTCCCTTCACGATATTTTCTTATAGTCTGACTACAGGCAGAACACACCTAAGGACGTCTCCACACAAATTTAATTCCTGGCCCTTATTCTCACACACTGCGACCCTCCAAACCTGCTTCACTTCTGTGCTCCTCCAAACACCATCTGACAGCACCTCATCCCGAGATACCCTGTTTGCCCTAGGATTTGTACAGCACCTGACTCAATAAAAGCTGCGAGGCTTTGGAAACCTTTACTTTTTGCTACAATAACATGCTACTTTTACCATCAATTTTGGGGTTCTTCACAAGTGTGAATGCAACCACTCTTCAGAACCAAGAGGTTTATTTTTAAAAGTTCTTTCTAATTTTTAGTTTTGGGGATGACATTTTAGTAGAACTGACAAATTTGGTCTATATTACTCCCAAAACAGTCTGATAAAACTACTGACATCTGAATAAATAATAAAAAATGAGAGGAAGCTTGCAGCCTGAAGGTGACAATGTTCCATCGTTTTACACCCAAGCTCATATTGACAACTAGGAGGTTATACTCACAATCCAAACGATCAATTTTTTTTACTTCCTGGGCTTAAGGTTTGAAGGTATGTAAAAATCACACAAAATAAAACTGTGTACGTGAAGTGTGCCTTTTTCATAAGAAAACATGAAATATTTAGTTTAGTTCTTAGTTCCCAGGTAACAGCCAAATACATTCCAAACAGAGTGCAACAAATTTCCCTATTTTTAAGAGTAAATCAACCAAATAATTCCAAGCTGTCACTAGATTTGTATGTCTGTTTTTCAAAAGTGCACACTAAAAAGTGTAAAATTTATTTCTACGTATCCTATCCTTATTTCAATGAATAATCCTATCTGATTCATAGAAAAACTGGGGAATACGAAGTAGTATGTAATTCAGTTTTTCTACAAGTACCTGGAATTCATTATTCATGGAATAAGGAAGGTCATCTTTTAGCCATTAGGGAAATGGGTAAACTGGAAGTAATTTTTGTTCTTTATAGTAAAATCTAATGCTTCAAAGTACTTTCTTACAATAGCGTGTAATACTCAATCAAAGGCTTCAGTTTAAAATCAAATTATATATAATGAAGAAAATTAAGAAAACTTAAATCTTAATTATCCAAGACTGCTGAAGTACAGAGCAACAGGTAGTAGATATTTATTTTTAGGAATGCTCATGCACTTAATAGCCACTGATTTCATGGAGATAGGCATTTCTGAATACCTCACTACAAGTCTAGCCACCTTAAAATACATACCACAAGAAGGTCATTAAATAAAAATATTTCTCGTTGGTGCAACCCAAGCTTCTGAGGTTTATTTGGATCTGGAACTTCAAACAGCCTACAGTAGCAAACAAGCCTCCGGTGGGGTAGAGAGAGGACCTATGATAATACAGAAATTCAGGGTTAATACAGCAATATTTAGCCAAGAAAGAGCATCTTTCATACCCATCGTCTTTTTTGGAATACTTCAAGTATTTTTACCTCTAAGCCCATTAGATGTTTTCATCAAAAGACTAACACCAGAAAAATAAAGATTTATATGGCACAATCTTACATGGCATTCAAACTTCATCGAGGTTCTTATATAAAATATTCTCTAACAGTTTACATTCCCGTATATGGGTGGCAATGAAAATTTTTACGGGGGATAAGAGTTTCACTTTGTGAAACAATAAAAACCTTGAAAGAACTTCAGGTTAAGCAAGTGGGAGCCCAAGGATGTTTGCTTTCCTGAGCATTTTTACACATCTTGATTAGAAGAAAGGATGCAAAGCAACTTGAGCTTTCGTGAGATGAATACACTGATGCTGTGGATCACTTTGTGTCAGCCACTCAGTTAATTCAGTTTGCTCACTCCCCTATACCAAGGAAATGGTGACATCAGGAAAAAGTAAATGTATTTTCAGTCAGGCTAATTTTCTCATGTCGGCAAGAAAAACAAAAATAATTTTCCATTTTCTTATTTGAAATGTTTGCCGAAGTTATCTCCAAAGCTGCTATTCTCACTCTAGTGAGACTTCGTTTCTTTCAAATGCAAATAATGGTATCTTGTCAACAAGATTAAAAGAAATCCTCTAAACTTGAAAAATTTGAAGTAGAGAATAGTCTTTGGCAATTAGACATATATTTAATTTATATATTCTATATCTTTATAATTCCCGATTCCGCATGGGAATGATGAGATTTACTAGGCAAATAAAAACAGTCAAAGACTGTTAATACGGCTTCTTCCTGGGGTTGGTGAGGGGACAAAAAAAATCAAGAGGATGAAACAGAGTTTAGGATTCACTATATGCCCTTGTTCCTGGTTGGCTATTATTCAGTGAGATTTCAGTTTTTCTCCAAAATCCAACAATAACTATACTAATAACAGATAAAATGACAGTAACATTTAATTTATCAATAACATGAGCTTAATTACCCTCCCTGAACTTGCAAGGAGAAGGTATTTAATAAAAAAATCTGGCATGTTCCAAAGGAGTCAGTGTGGTGAAGAATGCTGGAGAAATTATGATTTTTATTTCCAGGCTACTCTGGTAACTGAAGAGCTTACATGGGTTCCCCGTGGAAAACGGCAAGAATAAATGTTGCATGTTCTCATTCTCTCCTTCCTCCAGACTTAGTTTCCCCAGCATATTGCAGACTGAGATTTGCTCAGTGAGGTAACAAAACTCAAGGGCAGTCACTGAGCCTATGAACTTGCAAACAACTACAGTGAGCTCTGGTATTGAAATCTAAGTACAGACGATTCTTTCCCTCACAGCAATAGATGATGTGGTAAGATTCCCTACAATCAAATTTGTATAAGGTAATCAGATTTCAGAGCACTTTGTCCACTCCTCTGCCATGAGGGGGTTTCTTTATTCAAAAAGACCAGCAATAAAGTCCTCATGAAATTAAAATAAATGGGACACTACATTAGAGGAATAGTTGTAGGATTATTACTGAGTAGGCCTATAACTTAAATCTGAAATCAGTGTTTTCTATGTTCATCTATCTTTCAGAAGAGAACGGTTAAATTAACTGACAATATCTTTGTCAAGTATCATTCAACTAGGACTCAGGTGGAAAGGTGAGGTGTCAACTGTAATTTTAATTATTTATTCTTTACTAGCTGTCTAAATTCTACAGTGCTAATAGCATCTGAAATGCATAAAAAGTGTACTAAAAAAAAAGGCCAAAAAACTCTTGGCGGTAAATGAAGTAGTGTCTCTGGGAGAATGTATTCTTAAGCAAAACTTCATACTTTGGAGAGTTATTACTAAAACAACAGGAGAGTTTTGCTTGAAAGACCAGTTTTTTTAAAAAACCTAAAATGTAACAGAGCACATTATTGCCAGTTTAAGAAAAACCTGCCAGTTAAAGTGTCTATAAACTTTGAAGAAGTATGAGAAAAATACGTACACAACCAAGTCCATGATGCAGAGATCCAATCTACAGTAGAAAGACATATACAAGTTCATTAAACTTCAGAGAAACACAGTACTGTATCATAGCAAGTAAATACGTCACGGTCTTACTATGACTAAATGCCTATAAAGTAAAAACAAACATTTCTATCAATAAAGAGTGTTGGCTATTTCCTAAATTTTCTTTCACACAGTTAAGTCTCTCAACAGAAGAATCCCTGAACCTAGGACTTCATAGAGGACATTGTTTTCTCAATCCCATTTAATTTACAATGTCAGAATTAGTTTTAGACTGAATTGCCACACATCTGAATAAAAAAAAGAACTAGAAAAAAACTAAACACATCTCCCATACATAAACCTAAACTCCCGAACAATTACAGAAAATTAAGCTTTGTATGAAAGCATAAGTGACCGTCAAGTACCAACTTTAGAATATTAATTTCCCTTCTGCTCAAAAAAATTTAAATGCTTTTCTTCAGAAAATTTTGCTCTCTCCTTTGCTTCTTCCAAGAGATGTCCTCAATATTTCCTTACTGGGAAACAGAAGGAAAATGGATTTTCTTGTTTTGGTGGTCCTTCCTTCCCTTCCCCCCCTCCCTATGCTAAGGCTTGTCTGAGAAGAGATTACAGTGCAAAGCTCTTTAAAAGTAATAGTGAGAAACTTAAGACCCATGCTCTTTTTCTTAATAAAAAATCCCCCAAGCCATCAGTCCTTGCTTCAGTAAAGCTCCCCCAGAGCTGTGGGACTTCAAAAACATCCAAGTCTAGTCTATGCTTTGTTCTGGGCTGCTTGTGACTATCAACATGAAGATTTTCAGAAGATGGCTCTAGGATTTGTATTCATGAAGGCTGAGAAACCATTGTCCCTCTGCACATTAGACAGAACTGTTAGGATGTAAAATATGAGGCTCAGTATGTCTCTGTTCACTCAGCTCCTAAAATAAAGGGAAAAATACTGTGGCCTTCCTTTTCTCTCTCCTTTCCCAACAGGTGCTTTGAAGATGTGTTTACATAGCAAAGTATTTCAGGATTTTTCCCACAACAAAGCAAAAGGCATCTCTGGAAGCTCAAACCCAGCACCAGAATCCCTGGGACCTGATTTCCAGATGAGTTCCGAGACTAAAAGACACACTCTTCCCTTACAAACACACACTCTTCCCTTACAAATACCAGTTCATAGAGCTAGCTGCAAAGCTGAGAAGAAAGCTGATGTGAATGTAAGTTCTTTATTATTCTTGTGAATTACAGAGCCATAATTGATAGCATAAATGCTGAAATACAATTCTCTAGATCATCACATTAGCAAAACACTTTAATTCTCTTGAAACAAACATAAGACCTACCTAAAATGAAAATATTTCAGTGTGATTTCAGAACCGCAAAGCTTCACATAAAAGTTTAAGACTCATAACATGATCACTCAAATATCAGACTGTAACAAAAAATTTCATCTGCGCTGTGAATGCTCCAAAATTAAAACTAGTCTTATAGCAAATTATTATTATGGCAGTTTCTGCCTTTTGCCTTTATCATCTACCAACTTATACTTCTAAGCATCACACCTCTGCATTGTTCTATACTGTATGTTACCCTACATCTCCTTAGTGACAGACAGGCAGCACAAAGTGAACTTACCGGTTTCTTTCCTACTATAAGTTTTTCAACCTTCTGGACTTGGGATACATGATCCTCATTTGTCTTCAGTTCCCGTTTGCGGATTCGCTCATAGATCCCAATCAGCATTTCCCGGGGGATATCCTCACCATCATCCACACCTGCAGAAGCCAACAGTTCCCAGTGTCAGTCTGGCTCAAAATGGTCTGCCTGACAAATGTGTGGTTTCTCAGCAATGTAGACTCTCAGCAAGGTGAGGACAGAAACGTGGGCAAGCTTTGTTTCCTCTGCTCCTAGTAACACCAGTGCTGAGTGCTGCTTCAGACTGCTGATGTACTTGTCTATGCTGGTTTGGACTCTGTCAGCTAACATCTCCTCTGCTGCCCTTGTGCCCACCTTACCAAAGCAGCAGCAGTTACGCTACTCATGACTGAAGCACTGATTTGTGCCCAAAAGCTTCCTGCCCCCAATGCACCAAGACCTTGATGGAAATTACACAGCTTTGGGCTTTTGTTTTAAAACTCTAAGCTAAATCTAAGGCATAAAAAGGCTAATTTCCTACTTTTTTTTTTTTTTTTCTTCTTTTTCTTTTATGTTTTCTCTGTTTGGTATCAAAGCTCAGATGAGTTAAATAATCCTTTAGATAAGAAAATCTCCATATCACTTCCTCCTACAGCACTGGAGGAAACAGAACCACCATTCCATCTTCCCTCTGTCCCAGTATTACTCAACACTGTTCTAAAAATAATTTCCTACATGAGAACCTTATGAACACCCAGTAAAATTAATTTAATCAATATTTCCTGTATGATTTCAAAACCAATTTACACTGGAGAAACAAATCAACAGAATAGCCCAGTCACAGTGTTATTGTTCATCCCTGTGTGATTATCATTGGCATGTCAGTATTCTAACAAATGCCACAGTGTTGTGAATGCTCAATACTGAATTTTTAATAGCAGTGGAAGGAGCCCGGTTTCAGCAAGTGACTTAAAGCTGGATTTCTGGGGGACAGGGAGATGCATGTTTATTTTTTAAGAAGGTTTTAAAGTAATAACCTCTTATCTCCCATTCAGAAGTACAAACACAATGTTTTGTCACCCAAGGGAACAACTGCTCACAAAAAAATCTGTGATAAAATACAGTTTATTTGCAACTACATACAAGCAACACTGACTCTGTTCTGTTCCACTCCAGCAAGTCTTTCACAGACCACCCTTTGCATGGGTGAATGTGAGGCCTTTTTTAATCTTTGTGGACTTCACAATAAAATCTCAACACTACTTTAACATTTGATAAGCTAAACCATCCGCTTAGCATAGATGGTTCATTGCTGTCTTATATAAATCTAAGGCAATAAAATCACCAAAAAGGACTTTCATTCTCAAGATCTGGAATTCCAGAACACCACAAATATTTTGTTTTTACTAGTCCTAAAATGAAAGTACCACATGTACACTTGAATACAAACCACCAGGCATCTGAGATATACCACTATATTTCTATATATTAAGGAACTCAATTCTGTCTTTCTGCCATTCAGCCCACTTTCAGACATCACGGAGAAAATGGCCATTAAACAACAAACCATTACTGCCTGGCGCCTGCAGTAGTGGGCCCATTCTGCTGCCATGCTGCTACTTGCATTGCTGCCAAAAGAAGAGAGACTCTGCACTAAGTCACGCTTACCCTGGGTGTAAAAGCAGGGGGAGGAGAAGGAAAGGGCTGCAGGGACTGAGCGAGCAATTTTCCTGGTCTTTGCACAAACACACAGTAATGGAAGTACAATAAAAGCTGCTTTTTTCCCTGTGGGCACAAAGTATCTTAAAGGAGAAAAAAGGGATGGGGACTTCAGCCTCATTTTATTCCCCTTATATCTAAGTGCTCTTCTGTGATAAAAGGTAAATGGTGCCTGATCCATTCTTCCTTGAGTGCCCAGGAACAACAGGAGGTATCATCTCCCTCCCCAGGCTCTACAGCGACTGCTTCCTGTCAGGCAGAGATGAGCACTTGCTGAGCTAAGACTTCATAAAAAACCTGTTCTTCTTCACTAGAAAGATCCAAGATACAGATTTGAAAAAATACCTATAGTTTTTTGGCAATCTAATTGCAGGCTTAGCTGTGCCACAGCCTGACAATTTCTTGATCAGGAAATACACCACTGGAGAAAGCAAAATGAAATTGCAGGTCTATTTTCTACATCCTTTTCAAGGTTTTGGAGTTGGGCTTTTTTTTCCCCACTGAGAATTTAAATCCTTAGTTTATTTCCAAAAGTCCTCATCACGGCATAGTGATTTGTGTTTCTTAGTATACATACAGCCCGAGAAAATGCAAGTTTTCTATGGCAATACCCGATATACCAGCTTCTAGCAAAGTCACTAATCTACATTTCTTAAGAACGTGGAAGGTTGTGTGATGCTTCACGGCCCAGTTTGTATCTCTCTAACAAAAAATAGGGAGACAGCGGCTCTGTCTCCTCTGCACGTCTACTTAACAAGAAGTTAAGAAGTTTATGTTTTGGAAACTAGGGAGGGAAAGAAATGTCCTCTTAGAATAAAACTCTTAAAATATGTGAAAGACCTTACTGGTTTAATTTTTTTCAGAATAGAGATCTGATATCCCTTGTACTATGTTAGTTGCTACGGAGAAATCACAAACTGCAAACTATGAAGACAGCATCTCTATAAGAATTCATCAGTATGCTTGTGCTGCAGTGTAGTGATGTAATTCACTATTGAGAAATCACCGTCCTCCTCTCGGGAATGATCCACAACACGCACTGACACTATATGGTGATTTATATCTCTATAAACAAACGCACACACACATTCTTTGCAAGGTAATTTATTTACCTTCATTCATGGGCATAGAAGTTGTTGTCTATAAGCTGCCCTTTGACTCTGTGTAGGGTGTAAGTGTGGCAAATTACAGTTATATCTAAAAAATTTAGGTACTGAAGAATTCTGAATACAAGGTAATGGTCATTTTTCAGCTACACTGAAAGAACTTGGAATAAAAGGACCTGACAATACATCCACTCAAGAGAGACAAGATAAAAAAAATCTTTAAAAGCTTAATTCTGTTTTCACTATTTCAGAAATAACTAAAGCCTTTAAAATTGACAGTTGTTTTAAAAGTCACATGAAATCAGAATCAAGTTCCCTGTATTTTGTCTTTTGCCCAGAAGATACACGGTGTGCCTCCAATGACAGTCATGGGAAAAAGCTTTTGTGACCATCACGGTTAGTGTTTGCTTACCCCTTAGATTCTTGACAAAATCTTCTAGCTTCATTTTGCGCTCCGGTTTCACATTTGGGCTGTACATATCTGTGTTTAACAGTATGATGGCGAAGGCTAGAATGAAGATGGTATCAGGATTTCTAAATTGTCTCACAACACCTGGATTGCAGATACAGTATCGCTGACTGTAAAAAAGCAAAGAGAAGAAGCTGTCAGAGCTATGAATTACTATTCAAATTCTACCACAGAAACCAACTGCTGCTATATTCCAGAGGCTGAGCAAGCGATTATTTCCATTCCACACATATATGTAGTTTTCCAACCACGTATTTTCATAAGCTAATCCTAGAATGTGGAAAGCTTTTGTTTTCTACTACTGCTAAAACTTCACTTAGTAGATTCTGAGCTATAGTAACTTCAGTATTTCATTTTTTTTCAGTGAGAAATACCTATGGACACCAGGTAAAAAAACCCCGCATTAATTTTAGCTTACTGCCACATAATGTTTTACTTCTCATCCTGCCCTGGATAAAATATGTGTTAGTATTGATAAGGTAATGCTCTTTATTCCACTACTGTTAAAATGCTTAATAAAAGGTTGAGAGCATATACACTCTAAAATGTAAATGGTCTTATAATTTCACTCATACAAACTATTATATGTAAATTGTTAGAGACATTAAAAAATTCTTCAATTTCTTTTCAACTGATGCCAGAAAGAGCCTTTATTTAACATATCTTGCCATGCTCATACAAATGACACACGTGAACAGCACCAGCAAATAAACCTTCCTATTTCACACTTAGCAAAACCACCACAAATGAAACACTGTATTTGAAACTCTATATAGCTCACAAGGGCAGAGCAAATAAATGAGGAAATAACTCAAATACACTCAGCTTCCCCAGTTCTCCAGTTTGACTGTTAGACAACAGCAGGTTTCTGGTGATGGAATAACTTATTTCAGAATCATACCTAAAAGCTTCAATGAGCCGTTCTACTTTCTGGGCTTCTCCTTGAACACGGATATGAGCCTGAAATTTCCTGAGTGCTTCATCCAGTTCCATTGTTGAGAAGTCCATCTCATCCACAACACAGCTAGGACAAAAACATATTGCCGTTGTGTCTTTTAATTTCTAACAACACAATACCAAAGGTAAGATCTGGAGACCAAAAGAACCTTTCTAGTTTCCAGCTCTTAGAGTGATTCACAAAGTTTTCTGAAACATTCAGGAGCCATTGCAATAATTGTAGGTAAAGGGAGGGAGGGAAAGGACTCCAAACAACAGATCAATGAGAATGTGTACAGGTAAACAGGCTCCTGGTTTCGTTTTTTTTTAACAGAAGAGCTGCTAGAACGACAAATATCTGACCGATGGAAGTGACATACTATTGCCCAGAATAACTATTAGCTTTGTGCTTCCAAGACAATCAATTATTACAATCTCTGTAATAATAATAATAAATAGCTTATACTGCTCAAAATATCCACTCTCAAACAGCCTGCAGAGAGCACAATAATCTGCTCTCTGTCTAGGAATGTTCTTAACAGAAAAAAATATTAATCTTGTTTGGATACTCTCTTACTGTAATTCTCATCTCCCCATCATTTGCCATGTCTTTCATTTATGCAGCAATAATTACTTTCTTCCTCTGAAAATACAATGCAGACAAAAAAGTGAAGAAGGATCCAGTTTAATATACTCAACAATGTGAGCTATGTCATTCTAATACTTTTGTTTACAGACTCCTTTAAAATTAGAAGCTTATAAATTGCCTTTCTTTAAACTTAGCTTTTAGCTTTTAAATAACCAAACATGAATCACTGCAAGTACCAGCACTGTAATGCAAAAACCACAGAAAGCACAATCCAGTTTTAAAAGCCTTGTCTTAAATGTATAGCTATACAATGATAAATTAGAGTAGCTGATGCTTGCCTTCTAGTAACCTTATAGCTAACACAGATTAATAGCAAAGCAATTTATTCACTTTGCCTGGAATATTTTTCCTTTTATGCAGTAGCACAACAGAAGAACCAAACCAGCCTTGCATTTCTCACGCCCTTTCCAATCCACACCTAAAAACCTATTATCAGTTCTGCAGCAATATTCACAGGCTTCTCACCTACTGTAACTTTGTAACGCTTACAAAAGCTCTGTTCTCCTTCAAAGGTGTAAAGCAGGCGTTCAGACAAGCTGAAGTCAAAATGAAGAAATTAGAGCAATTAAGGACCTCCAGAAATCTTCTGGCCAACAACATAATAAGGAGGGGTCTTAAACAATCTTTTAAATGAACTATGGAGAAAGCAGATACATCATCATGTATCCACTCTGTGGTGAAGTCCCCATCCCTGGAGGGGTTTCAAAGCTGTGGAGATGTGGTGCTGACCGACATGGTTTAGTGGTGACCTGGCAGAGCTGGGTTAAGGGTTGGACCCAATGGTCTTAAAGGCCTCTTCCAAGCATAAGAATTCTATGATTCTATGACAGTTCTAGTGCTCACAGGTAAACAGAGAAGATACTGCTTGAGTGGTAGGGAAATGGATTATTTAAAGGACATGGAATTTCTTCCTGGGTTTCGTCCTCATTTTTATTTGTCTTTCTTCACCATAGCTCCAGCAGGCCCAGAATGCTGCTTTTGGTTAAAAATTTAGGCTACACTCAATTATTTTCTAAGCTTCAGTGAAAAGAAGATTTCAAACAGTTGAAAAGCTCTAATTTACAGGATCTGGGAAATTTAAATACACATCAAAGTAAGTCACTTGAAATTGCATAACAGAAAAAAGATAATCTGTTAAAATATCTTTTCTGACAATATGGGGTTATCACCATTTCGACAAAATCTACCTCCAATCTGTATACGGGATATTAAGGATGAAATGGTATTCTATTGTCCCTTTAAAACAAAACACAACAAACCCCAACCAAAAAAAAAGTCCCCTTTTTCCTATTTGCAGGCAGTTCTGAGAACTATCAAGAGAACTGCATCTCTTACAGGGTGTTCCTCACAAGAAAGCATAGCTGAAACAGGTTATCTAAGAAGAGATCACTTTCAATAAAAGGACTTTTGTGGGGTTGTAGGTAGGTGATTAAGACCTTAATCTAACAGTTCACCTCATTATAGATAGAGCATCTGTCTTAGCAGAGACACGCTTCTACTAACCCATATTCTGACAGTCTGTGACCGTGAGGGCAATGATTTGTTCAGATCACAAAATTAATCATTTAAGATTATAGATCATCTTGTCCTGGACCTGGATTGTTTTCTTTTAAAAAAATCAGAAAATATTTGGGAAGTCTTCACCCTGCTCTGACTGATAATTGCAAAATCCAGAAGATGTTTACAAGTAGCTAATAATGACTCATGGTGAGTAGGGATTGCATCAAAATCAAGCCGTATTGTGTTACTACTCAGTGTTGTAAGGCTGGCTACTATACTTCACTGCAGGTTTTGATACAGAGCCTCTTCCATTGGCTTTCTGAGTGGTGTTGTACTGTACAAGGCACAGCAAAGAAAGAGAAGGCCTCTAAAAAAATGTCTATGGCACATATACACGTGGCATCAGCTATACTAATACAATGTTCAGGCTGACAATGAGAGATAAACAAGTTCTGACAGCACAATAGTACGGTCAAGATGACCGTAGGGAACATGACCCATATCTTTACAGTATGAAGCCAGTGAGAGCAGTCTATCAGAAACAGGCAAAGAAAATAGAAGGTGTTGGCAGACACTTTGTATCATCATACCATAACCTTAACATTTGTGCTGTGTAGCAACATTATGTTATTGACAGTATGCATCAACACTTGGCCTCCAGAAAGATGAAGTCTAATTTCAGCACATATGTTGTACTCTGGTTAAAACCTGTGGTCAGAATTCATCCTAGTCTTCCTGAAGGGGTGAGATGTGGGGCTTTTTGCTTTCATTTTCGTCAGTTCTGTTAAACACCTTAATGATATTTTATACAATTCTCATTGTATAAACAAGAACAAAACTGGACTGAGATATACTCATAGAATGGTTTGGGTTGAAAGTGACCTTAGAGATAATCTAGTTCAAGTCCCTGCTGTGGACAGGGACACCTCCCACTAGACCAGCTTGTTCAAAGCCCCATCCAACCTGGTCTTGAACACATCCAGGGATGGAGCATCCACAGCTTCCCTGGGCAACCTGTGCCAGTGTCTCACCACCCTCAGAGTGAAGAACTTCTTCCTAATTTCTAAGACAAGTCTCCCCTCTTCCAGTTTGAAGCCATCACCCCTCATCCTGTCACTACAAGCTCTGGTAAAAAGTCCTTCCCCAACTTTCCTCTAGCCTCCCTTCAGACACTGGAATGCCACAAGAAGGTCTCCTCAGAGCCTTCCCTTCTCCAGACTGAGCAACCCCAACTCTCTCAGCCTGTCCTCACAGCAGAGTGGTTCCAGACCTGGGATCATTTTTTGGCCTCCTCTGGACCTGCTCCAACAGGTCCATGTCCTTCTTGTGTTGGTGGCTTCAGAGCTGCACTCCGGGAGGGGTCTCATGAGAGCAGAGCAGAGGTCAGTATATATTTACAGGTTAGTATATCAGGGATAACCAAAAAGTCCCAAAAGAATACCTGTGTTAAACGTACACCCTCTTAAAATACAGCAATTTCTTTTTTTTGTCTACTCTGTACATAAGGTTTAGAAATTCAGGATCAAGATGCTAAACATCTAATTTTCTGCTTTGAATTTCTTTGGGTTTTAAAAGAGTTTTTCTTTACCCTGTCTTTTGGAAAAGTTTTTATAGATCTTGTCAGCATGTGCCTGTACAAACTAAAATCCCTGTTTATCCAGCAGCTGAGCCATTTGGCTGTAATAGTTATTTTCATTTTCTGTTACTGATGAAGCCTTATCTTGCATATAATATTCTTTTGTTTCATTCAGTAAATTATTAGAGAGCCTGAGGAAGGAAAAAGACTTTGAAATACCATACTCCAGCACCAATAAAATTAAAACGTAAATCTAGAGTAAACCTACATAACTACACAGAATATAAATCCTTGTAAGTATCTTGCTGGATCAATAACAAAAACAGTAACAGCAAATAAATACAGAAATATTTGCTCATGTGCATGTTTTTTTTTTTCTGAACCCTTACAGTGTGGTTTCCAGCTACTTCAGAACAAGCTCCAGAGATAAACACAAAATATTCAAAGCCTGTTATACTTGCATGTTAAAACAGGCTTACGTCCTCCCCCTGCTAAATACTCACTCTAATACATCCCGGTTGAACTGTTTTTGCCGATTTCCCAAAAATTCTCCAATCATTTGTCTGCTGAGACCTTTCCTTTGCAGGAGAAAGTGGGCAACACCAACTGGAGTGTCTGGCACAAAGCCTCGCTCAATTAGGTACTGGACTCCTTTTTCAGGTTTTCTGTGGAGAAAGGAAAATGCAAAACAATTAATTTTCTTCCATTGGACCTGAAGTCATTTAATTAGAATTTTACAACACAGCCAATCATTTTTGACTACCATACTACTAGTATGGACTAATAGTTTCAGGCTACATGTAACCATCCCATAGAACACACTGCTCACTACTAATAGCTTAATAATGTTGAAACATGTCTTCATGTATTGCACGTTTACCTGCTCCATAACCTTTCCAAGGAGAAGCTTTAGATGCAAGTGGCTTCAGGCATGAAAGTCAAAACACTAACCAGTGCAAAAGACAAGGCCAACATCAGCTACTAAATGTTCCTGTTGCTGAAAGAGATGTACCTTCCAGAAATGGAACTCGAAAGCTGATGATGACAAACATAAAGTAAAAACACCCCTGACTTCCAACGCTGCTGCTGTCAAAAGTGAAACTTATTGAACAAAAACATTGGAAGACGTATAACTTGCAAGCTGAGAATGCAAAAAATCAAGGGGGAAAAGAAATGAAGTCAGTCATGAAAAAAGATGCAATTAAAAATAGTGGAGCTCTCATATAATTTAGATTTTTTTTTTCCCCTAGTCCGTTAACAGGCCCTTTGACAGAGATTTCCCTCCCTCAGACTTGTACCTTCATAGTTTCTGGAGTATTCTACATCTCTTGCTACATCACCTCCACATTTAGCTGTAACCATTTTCAGATCTCAAAACAAAGGAAGGCAAAGCTACTCATTTTATTTTAACCTATCAAGAATCGTGTGCTGTGGATCAGGGTTGGGGATGGAATTGATTTCTGGCAGTAAAACCTACTGCTTAGAAAGGCAACTGCTGCTTATATTTTCAAATGATGTACAATTCCCCTCGCAGCACACATTGTGCACTGTGTTTTCCAGCAGCGTGACACAACAGACAACCATCATTTCTTCTAAAGGTAGTAAAGAGATATCTTTTCAGAACCAGGATTTTCATTATCATCACCTTTATTTCATAAGGATTGATAATATAATGTCCACCCGTAAGAGTGAACGATTTCCAGCATGCTGGATGACCTGAAAGATATTTCCTTTAAGGCAAGCAAAATCAATTTCAAAGGACAAGGTGATTGTACTATTTTTATACAAGGTTGATCATACAACCATAACCCTTCCCCAAAGTTTTTAATTGCAAACAACATTACTAAATACCATCACCATTCAGTTCTCCTACTCTTTTACATTACACTACTGTACACTTAATACCCTATTAAGGGTTAGACAGATCAGAGGAATATATATATAATTTATTCAAAGGGGAGTTCTCAAATCTCAATTTCTTGCATCAGGCTTTGTGGTTCTTTTCATCTGAAATAAGATTATATTTTCTAAATACAGTATTGCAGAATTAATCTCCTTCACACTCCCAAAGTACCCTTTTTCTTCGAAGTAATGTAACTGCTACATTCACATGCTTTTGAGCTGTATTTCAGAATACTCAATCATTCTGAATTTAAATTCACAAAACCAGGAACAGTTTTCCCCATCCCCCTTATTAGTGAGCTACACTGGTCCATAAAATTCAGAGTGGTACAAACCCAGAAGAGCTCCCCTGCAGCAACTGGCAAAACAGCAAACAAATATCCCTATCAAAAAGCACAACTTGATCCAAAGATCACCTTTACTTGAATATAGAAAATGCTGGATTGTTACTTACTATACTAAACCACAAGTTGAATTTTTACCATCCCCATAAGTCTGAACAAAATCATCACAAAGATGACACATGATTTATGTTGCCTCAGTTCCTCTGCAGCTGTATAATTTCACACCAGTCAGGGTCTGCTTTTTCATCTAAGTAGCTCTGCTTCTGGTGTAGCAACAGGAAATCACTTTATTCAAATACATGTCAAATCAGGCCAGGTCAGGCTCCAAAGCAGACTTAAAAATCCATTTAACAATACACTGGAAGCTAAGAGGTTTTTTTTCCCATTGATACTTCCTTCATGCTGAAGTGAAGCATCACAAAGTTTTACAGTTTAGGATTATTTGAATTTTGTTTGTCACGAGAGTTCACATGGAAGCAACATAAAGTCTGGACTGTAATGACATGAAAATCGTACTTGAAAAGTCTGGAGGAATGAAGATGACTCTTTCCCTACCTGATAAATCAAACTGTGGTAGCAGTGGCGTGAATTTCCGAGTAACAAACCTGTAAGAGTCACTTCTACAGTGAAAAAAAATTTATTTCTTTAAAATTCATTGCTCTACCCACTCAGTTTGTCAACTAGGGATGAATGGAATTGTGTCACATTATTTTGAAATCTGTCCTCTAAAAACTGCTAACCTAGTTGCTCTGTTCTCTGTAAACCTAGAGAATATGACTGACCTCAGCTGAAGAGCTACCTGTGGGTTGATTCCAGCCAAGAGCCAAGCACCCAGACTAAGCCGGCACAGAGCTACTGCTAAAAATAAGGAATGCAAGAATTACAGGGCTTCTTTAGAGATTTCCTATGAGGTGTTGAGAACTGTAACTTTCCATAATGTTACTCTGAGCTTTCTCTGAAGGTTCTTATGTGGCTTTTTGGTACCTCACCCCAAGCAGAGACAGTCTACAACAGAGTATATTCTCAGGGGTGGCATAAAGGTGGAGTAGCCAGAGGCAGCTGGTACCACTCTGGAGGTGTTAGGGTGTCACTCCTTGAGCAAGGCAGCTATAACATTTTGGGGTTTTCAGTTACCAAAATGAATATTAATTGGCTCACAGGAGATCTCTGAAGGCTAAGGGTTGCATGGGAATGTGCACAAAGTTTTAAATAAAATACATTTCTTTGGATAAATGTGGGTATTAAATATCAGAGGAAGAAAATTTTTCTTATACAGTGAGGATCTCCCTAGCTTCCCATTCAGCTCATAAATGCTAATTCTGGTATCTGTTCTGGAAGTCTGGATTGCTGACTAAATTTCCTCATATTTCTATTTTTGATGATCTGAAACTTTGAATTCATTTGACACTCTTGACCAAGAAATTGAATTTAATATGAACTAAATTTTATCAAACAGCTTATTGGAAGAGCAACACCTTCCCCCCCCCCCTTTTTTTTTTTTTTTAAATAATCACCTTGCAAGATAGGGAGGTTCAGGGGGAGGCTGTTGTAGGCTCCCTCCCCCCCCCACACTAGCCGGGACATTATTTGATTAAACAGGAAAAGTATTTAATAGAAAATGGTGACTTCATAAGAGTGTTCTGAAGTGATGTACTGCCAATGAAGTTTTATTTAAGAAGTGAAGCTAACAATAGATTAAGAGAAAAATGTATGCAAGGGTGCCTTCCTTCTCTGTCTTTAAACACAAGAAACATTTCCCCTCTTTTCAAATTCACAGAAATTGAAGAACTAAACAGGTTCATGGAAATCTAAGTCATTGCCAACATCACAAATTTCAAATATTACTAAGTATGAAGGATTTGCCTTTTAAATGCACATGTAGGTTGTGGTGTTGACTATCAACAAAGTACTGGAAAATCATTTGTTCCTTACCAATGAAAGGCAAAAATTGCCATGTAGCTGGCAGGGTTTCTGGGAGGGCAGGTTTTAAAAGACTACACAACCAAACTAAAAGTCTACCACTAGCAAAACCAGCTGTTTTAAATTGGCCAAACTTTCTTTTTCACCAAACCCTAATTTTCCTAAAGTGTGTGACTGGATGTAGAAGAGGGTGGGACATGAAAATGTCATGGATTTAACATGAGATGGGGACATCAGATACAAGTTATCCTCCTTTCTGCCTACTCAGAATCGAGTGAGACTGTTTTGTACTTATGATTAAGAGTCTTTTGTGATTAGGAAAATTCCCAGTGATGGCTTCTTAATTGTACCTCCCGATAACAGGGAGGTTGAGAAGTCTATAAATAGCAGTTGTGGAAGCTGCATAAGCAGAACATTTATTTTCAGATTTGAATACATTAACTAATATCAAAATACACCCTCTAAAGCTAGCACCTGACATAGCTGATGATATACACAGTTAGAGAAATTTTAATATTTACAGGACTGCTTCCAAAAGAAAGGTTAAAAATGTCTTGTATCTCCAAAAAAACCCCCAAACCCAACAAAAACAAATCAAAAGAAATCTACTGAAAGGAAGAAAAATAATCAACTAACACAAAAAGATGTGCAAAAACATATTTACATAAGATTCTCAGGTCTTGCATAAAGGGCTAAGGAATTTGTTAGAAACTAATAACAAGATATCTAGGATGGTTTAAAGCAACTTTTAGGGGAAAAATATTGATGGAGAAAGTAGCACAAACTTCAAAATAACTGTATATTTTAACAAGCATCCCTCTTTAGAGTGTACTGGTCATACCCACTAAAAATGTTGTCTTTGTTTCTGAAGACAGGCTGGCTCCTGAAGCAGCTTTTGGAAACTGCCATCTTTAAGAAGCAGCAAATTGCAGGAATCAAGAGTGTAAAATCACACACAGACAACAGTTAAAAAAAGCCCAAAAAGCAAAAAACCCCAACCCCCCTAAAAACCCATTCCATTAAAAGCCAAGACAACAGTCAAGCCCTGCACATCACTGCTGTTTCCCCTAGTCAGTAGCTCCTCCTTCCTAGGCCTGATACGAACTAGATGGAGATGGATTATTTACTCAGCGAGTTCTACATGCAGTACTGAAAGCATAAATTCAGTGGAAGTTCAAATAAATAAATTGCTGATGTTTGTGTAGCTCTCATTAGAGTGCAGGTTTGTTGGGGGTTTATAGCTTGTGAAGCCATGGAGAAGTTAGCTTTTTCCCCAGCTATGCAGCTTGAATATGGAAAAAAAAATATATCACAAAAACATGTAGAATCATAGAACTGTTTAGTCCTGAAGAGACCCTTAAGATCATCAAGTCCAACCCTTAACCCAGCACTGCCAGGTCACCACTAAACCATGTCCCTCAGCACCACATCTCCACGGCTTTGAAACCCCTCCAGGGATGGGGACTCCACCACTGCCCTTTTTTTGTGCATCCCGTTCCAGGGCTTGACAACCCTTTCGGGGAAAACATTTTTCCTAATATATAATCTAAATTTTCCCTGGTGCATCTTGAGGCCATTCTTGTTATCCTGTCAAGAGGAATGTCTGCATGTTTAGGAATTTTGTTAGTCTAAGTGATGTACGAGGCTCTCCTAAGCATGAGCTCTCCTTTGGGGCAGAAGTGGAAAGAACAACAATAAATAGGGTAATAATATCTAACTCAGTACATCCCTGAGAGAAGTGTCCCTTATCCAGGTTAGAAATATATAGAAAGGAAAAAAAAATGTTAAAAAAAAAAAAGACAAAAACTTAGATGTATATAAGAATCCACTATTTTTAGATAAACACTGAATTCCTAATATTTTTCTTGTCATGAGTAAATTAGTAAGGAGAGCAGGGCTCTAGACATCTATAATTCTGTGTCATTATGTGTCTCAATTAACTTTCGCCTGGTCTGAGGAACCACGGACAGAGAACTTCAGGAAACACGTCACTATTATAATTTACACCACATGAGAATAATATCATCAACTGGCAAAGATAATTACCATCTAGTTGTTGCAGAAAACCTGGAGTGCTAATGATAAAAAACAGCCCTAAGGCTCCATGAATTACTAAATATGGCCTATCAAAATCACCTAATTCTAGTCACTGGTTTGACATTTCCTCTGCCTGAACTGTATTTTCAGAGGTGCTCAAGACCTGCCAGCATTTGAGAAAGCCACAGTTAGAAATGGCTCCACCTTGGAAGAGGGGAAGGATAACAGCATCTGCTGAGTGACTTCCCAAGGGACAGCCACAGAAATTTCTGTTTACACCAGAAAAGGACACATGGTTGGAAATACCACCACCTTATGCTGTTGTTGAACATAAGGTAACACCAGATTCCAAAGGAAATACGGCTTTGCATTAGCTGGATATTCAAGTGCTATCTTTAATCCCATAGGAAATACAACTTTTGCAAAAACACCGCAATGAATTTGAGAAGTGAATTTGGTAGAGTAAAAGCTTTTAGTCAGATTCTAGATGGTAAGAAAGAGATCAGCACAACCTGAGCATTTACTGTTATCTACTGGACTTACTGGTATAGCCAGTTTTGCTGCAAAACAAACACTTTAAACCTAAACACATTAAACCTAAGTGCTGTAGCTGGGTGAGAACTTCAGTGGCAGCACCAGCTCTGGCATCAATCTCTTCTCTCATTTTTATGGCTGGTTTAGGACTTCATGACAAGCTGAGCTAGGAGAAAATGGGTGCTTGTTGTTTTGTGTTTGTGGGGGGTTGGGTTTTTTTTGGTAGTTTGTTTTGGTTTTGTTTTGTTTTTTAAAAAATCCAGTCAAGCTTGAAGCTGTACAATTAATTGGTAGTACTAACCAAGCCACAGTGTGGATCAAATGCCTATGTCCACGCCGGCCAACAGAGAAGAGAATGGTGAGTACTACCTCAAAAAGAAACAGTCAACAAAACCATATCATAGAGGTGTATAAAGCCATTCCTATTTCTGACTTGTTAAACATGTAAAGCTTGCAAGCACCCAAAACCACATGAAATCTTTGTATTTCCTTTTAGGTGCTCAGACAATAAGCAAGCTATAAAATGGAAGTATTAATAAACAAATGAGCACAGAGAGCTGCTTGCCCAAGTCTAGATTTCCATTACACAGCAATGCCAAAAGTATCTTCTGAGATAAAGTAGAGATTTATTCACAAAGTGTAAATAACCACAAATGTATTGTTCTTATGGCCGTCTGAGACCTGGGGCTAAAGCTAGTCTGCCTGAGAAGCTTGGTGAAACATCCAGAAACAACTTGGATTTCTGAAGGCAAATCTGTGCTTTTTGGTTTCATCTCTATGTGACAAGAAAAGGTCCCTGAAAGTACCATAAACTTAGGGAATCTAGAAAAGAAGCAAACCAGGACTACAAACATTTCTTAAGAGGCTGTCAACACTGCAAACAGAAACAGTTCACAAACATGCTGCTGCCAAAGAAACCTTTTCATGTAGGGGGTAAAGAATTTAGTGCAGTTATGATGCCAGCTCTCTGTTAAAAAAAAAAAAAAAAAAGAAGTGCCTTTGATACTGGAGATCCTAATTTGAAAATATTTACAGATGTCACAAAACTAAATATTAGTTTAACATTAAAACCCAGGGATGGCTTTTTTAACAACAAGAATCTAAGGCTTCTCTTAGGATCATTTAAGAAGTTAAATATTTTTATATAACCAAGTTGGCAATAACAAGCTTGTTGAACATTCTCCTCTGTCTGGCAGACAGTTAAATTTTGTTTCTAGGGTTGTATGTCTTCCTTAACTTTTGCTGAATATCCTACTGCTGCTGCAGAGCTAAAAGTGTCACGTTGTCTATTTTAAACCTTCCGGGAAAGAAGAAAAAACCCAATATCCTTAAAATGCTACCAAAACTAGTGCCAAAACAACTTGTCAGAGTTCACTCAACTATGTGGCAAGGCAAGAAGGGGACTGAAAGGAAGAAAAATTACAAGAAACTGGCTGGAAAGCCTGAACTGTTACACAAATATTTAATGAAGAGAAAGAAGAACTAGGTGTAAATTGCATCTTCTGGTAATTACAAGAATGAATCCCTGAGTCAGGAAAATAAGCCAAGAAACAGCACATTTCTCACAGCTTCTCTCATCTCATGGAAACAGGGAGATAGTTCTTCCCATGACTGGGGCAGGAGCTCACACTTTTGCCCACAGTGGGGATGACTTCTCATTACAATACGGTATGTTCATGTCCCACAGATGTGAAGGTCACAGCTTGCCTGCAGTAACACACAATTACCTGGAGTAACCTCCATTCAGTGAAAGTTACTTTATACTCGGTGTCAGTAACAAAAGAATTTCCTGGGAAGTGATCTCAGTGCCCGGTTCTATTTGATGGGGAACAAAATAAAGGGAGAAAACTCTGTTGATAGCTGTTTTCATAAAATTACAGTTCTACCATTACTTTCTGTTGGATCAACCAGTTTCTTTTTGTCACCATTTCCTAATAAAGTTTTAGGAAATGACACATTAAACATTATTACTGCTACTAAATGTTTAAGCTTGTCTGAAAACTATTGCCTGAATCAGAAATAATTACAAAAACATAAAAAGTGTCTAAAGAGCAGCTAAAGGGTCCAAGCAGAAAGTCTGTGTTATTTTAATAAAGGAGGAAAACCAGAGTAGAAAGCTATTTCAGAAATAGGATTTTCCTGTAGGAGAAACATCAGACTTGAGGAACAAAGCAATTAGTGCAGTGAAGAGAATCC
This sequence comes from Ceryle rudis, assembly GCA_033439905.1. Lineage (NCBI taxonomy): Eukaryota > Metazoa > Chordata > Aves > Coraciiformes > Cerylidae > Ceryle > Ceryle rudis. The sequence continues at coordinate 10,702 of JAAGNO010000530.1, read as the reverse complement.
TAAGGCACACCCTAAGCAGTAGCTGGGCATGCCCTTGCTAGTAAAAACAATCCTGAGTCATCATGCTAGAGCAGATTTTGTAGCTCCTAATTATTCCCTCTCTTGGCAGTGGACAGCCTGATTTCTTTTTTTTCTTTTTTTCCCCTCATGCTCCTTCCTTCCTTGCAAGAAAGAAGGAAATATTTTAGTTAATCAAATGGACTGTTCTGTAAAGATTTTCTCACCTCTTCTGACCCCATCACATTTCTCAAAGAGTAGGGAAAAGAGTATGTAGCTGCCAGCAGAGCAAAAAATATACTCCACTTTGAGATGAGATACGTCAAAAATCTGACAGCTTTCTCAGAACTATCTGCCAGGACTGAGTATTGCTTTTATGTTTATGCAACTGTAGTTAGAACGAGACATTAAGATGACTATGTCCTTGAAATTGAGGAACAGTCCCTGTCTTAACGTTTTCTAGCGTCCCTGCCCTCAATTCTCTTTCCACACCCTCACCCTGGTTACACAGAACAGAAGCACTTCAGCTTCCATTTCTGCAACTCTGGCGACTGCAAAGGGGAAACACTGACAGTCCCAGTTACTTTCAAAGGGATAACTTTTAGACTGACAACATAAAAATACTATTTAAAGATCTCCAGATTTTTCATTTACAGATCCACCAAACCCCAGTTCAGTAGCCAAGATGTGAATTGTTAAACAGGAGGAAAAAGTCAATGCCCTCTTTTCCTTAACTCGTCTTCCAAGAGTTCCTGTGCAGCCTTCCCAACGCCCGATCCCGACTGTCCTCTGCACGCCTGCAAAGGCAGCTGGTCACATTTTTTCACACCCAAAATGTGGTAACTTGAGATTTGGGGGCAGGGAGGGGAAAGAGTTAAAATTCTGGCATGCAGAGTCACATTAGATCCTTGTCTGTGAGCTGCTCACCCAGTCAAATTCCTCCATTCATCGGCTCATTTTCTAATACCCGACATGCACACCCTGACATTGTTAGAGCAAAGCAGTTACCGATTCCTGGCACGTACCGTGTGCCTGGAATGTTTAATGGCAGCAAAGCTGGTGGCAGAGGATGAGGTAATGGCTCTTTCATGGTCCCAGGGATGCTTGCACACAATTCGTGCTGGTCAGAGTGCAGCCTTTCCAAAGGTATATTTGCTTTCAACATTCGGTACAGTTTATACTACCTTTTAATGGCAAAAAAGGGAATCCTGTGCCCATATTTGAAAGCGGTGCCTACGTACACTATTGGTTGAATCCCCAGTTACACATTTCAGCTGTTTTTTAGGGGCAGACCATAACATATGCTAACCGAAGCACCCATTTTGGAGGAAAAGGAGGTAAAATGGGTCCTCGGGGCGAAAAGATAAAACACGCACAGAACAAAGTAAAACACACAGAGCTTTTTTTTTTTTTTTTATTTTGGGTGTTCTCACTTAGAGCTAAATATTTTTAGAAAGAATGAGAGTCATATTAAGAACATTCTTCTCCTCTAACTCACTCCTCGGCATGTTAGAGGACAAGCAACATGGAGCGCTTTGATTTTAATTTTTGTTGGAACCATCTGCGTCTGAATAATCTGCAGTCCAGATGTTGTAACAACAGTAAAGTCCCTCTCAGCATTTACACAAGGATGGCAAATGGCTCTGTTGTAAAATCCTGAACAAGCCTCTTGTCTCCTCTTTTCTCTTTCTATTGAATTATTCCAAAAAAACACAGAAGATACACAATTTGCAAAGATATTAGAGATCAGCTGGCAAAATAAGATAATTAGTTCAAAATTAAAGAGAACTAACTTAGTTTAATTCACACCTTCTCCCTGCTACTCAATCTGCACTTAGAAAGTTTAAAATCGTTAGAAACAGTTCCCATAAATTTTTAACCTAAAAAGGGGGACAGTCTGAAAGTGCATGTTTTCCGACCAGATATTAGAATGTTGAATGGATGCCCCAAGACCTGACTAAAAGCAATACGGAAAGCATGTTCAGCATCTTAAGGGAACTGCATTAGGCATGTGATCAGTGTAAATGGAGGAATATAAGATTAGTACAATTCATACAATATTTAAACTAATGGCTACTTGTGAAACTTCACTTTTTACAAAAATTAATATCATCTGGCAACTTTTAAGGGTTTCATATAGAGAAAAAGTTTGCAGTACTTTCTGAAGGTACCAGTACTTAGGAGTCTGAATTACCTTCAATCTTTACCTAGATGTAAAGGATGGAACCATATACCTCTATTGAATATTGGGTCAACTTTGCAATTCCATGCAATTCATGGAAAATGAAAAACGTGCCATCTCACAAATATTATTTTTGTGTGTCTCATATTTCCAACAAGAATTTCTCTACAAGTTGTACTTGCAATTTTAATCCCACCAGCGCTCAGCAAATTCCTCTCATATCTTCCTAGTAAAATAAAGAAATGCTGAAGTTAACATTCCAAGGAATCTAGACATGTTTAAAAAAGTCTGCTCCTGGAATTAGTATCCGATTCATATCAATAGTGATTTTAAAACTTTGAATAAAATCATCCCTATTACATAATAAATGAAGCCAGTAGGGTCTTCAGGGCTTACAGGTCAAAAGATGATACATGACTGCATAATGCAAACAGATACTCATGCCTTTTTAGCTCTGTCAATAAATCCTTTGAGAGAACTTTGGAATAGTGGTCCAAACTATTGGAACCTTGATAAAAGCCTGTTATAAAGGAAGCTCCAGAAAATTCTTCAAAACAGTACACTGGAATGGATTGAGGACACACAGGGAACAGTTTTCCATCTGTCACTACCCTTTCCAGAAAGCAAAAGAGGACAAAAAAGGGGGTTGTGGGATGAAAGGCACCTGGAGAAACTTATTATAAAAATATTTATAGCCTACTCTCTGTTCTAGCAATGTAAAGTGGTGTTATGCTCTTTTACCTCTAAGATGTATGTGTAAGATGAGGCCCTAAAGCCTTACACTGGACACTATACTAAAAAAAGCCCTAGACAAAATTATACCGCAGCGCAAAAAGCAAAGCAGCATGGTGGAAATGGCCCATGAGCTGCACTTCACAGTCTGCCCTCACCAGTAATGTCACAAACTGGCACCGGCACCTGCAAGACTGTCTCCCATGGCAAGAAATCACAATGCCAGAGGAATGCTGCCAGATGAGAGGACATTTAATAGTGCCTTCCAGTATCTGACATCCCAAAGAAGATACTAAGTATGACTCTAGTCTCTACTAATTAACAAAGGAGGCTGAGCAATGCAAACTTTCATCTCTCATAGTTTATAATGCTAGGCACAGTCGCATCAGATTTCCAAACCACTCTAATGTTGTCCAAGTTTTGTTGAAAATATTTTATTAACACAGAAAGTGTTTGTACCTTCTGCCCAAGAAAGCGCTGAATAATCCCTGCACCGCACTCTATTGGACGTGGCCCAGTTGGGTGTGTCACTGAAGCTCGAGGAGACAAATAATTGAGGGCAGTATTATCAACAAACATACCTGGTAGCCACAAATACTTGGCAAGGAGACAAGGCTACTGCCACCATCATTGGTGGCACAAGAGAAGGCAACAGAGCAACACACTTCTTCCTACACATGCACAGCTCTGCACAGAGTTAGTCTGCAAAGTTGACCCAAGGGCAGGACACATTTCTTCAGACTGCTGAAGTTAAACCTTTTGGTCCTGTTTAATCTGTTGGAATTATCAGTGCACTGGTAGCAGAATGGAACCTGAAAATCTTACTGGATTGGGCTGCAGAAACTGGTAAACCTGGTATTTCCAGCCTGCAGTCAAAATAAACATGAGAATAAAATCACAGCGCTTTTTACTCTGCTTTTTGTGGTAGTGTGGGGTTTTTTGTTTGTTATTTTTGTGGGGTTTTGTTGCTGTTGTTGTTCTGATTTCTTTGTTGGTTTTTTGGTTTTTTTTCAAGCAGCAGTCAAAAGGCCTCTTGAAGCCTTGTTTACAAGCAAATCAGTCTCAAAGGCTGGATTTGCATTGGCAGGGTTTGGAGCCTGCAAAATAAACCTTTCTAGGTAGTGTTTTCCTTCTGCCTATGAGGAAGGAATGGTTTCTAGTGTAATTTCTTCCAGACTACATCCCTTTCAAAGTCCACTGAAGAAAAGGAGTGATTCAACACAGCTGGCTTCACCAAGCTTCCCCCAGAGCCCTCGTGCTCCGGGCACGCACCTGCAATCCTTCCTTTTGGAAGGCGATGAATGGGAACACACCATCTGACAGCCTATTGACAGGGTGAAATCACTACTGCCATTCAAAACCAGGAGAAGGTACAGAAGCTGGTACTTAGTTGCAATTTCTTTGGCAGAAATTACTCTGTGCGATATTTTATGCTCTAGGATAGAGGATACTGCAAAAATATATTTAAAAAAGTATACTTTAATCAACACTAATGCTCCAAATTGAGTGCTAGGTTCTGGTTGGAAACAAATTCTATGATCAAGTGCTAAAACGCCTAGAAAAATGGTTTTCAATTACCTGTACACTGTTCTATGCTCTCTATTCTCCAAAGACCTTTGTGCTACTAATGTTTTGCATATAATAGTGATTAAATGACCACTAGTTGTGCTCAACTTTTACTCCACCCATAACCAGCTATTCTAATAAAGGACCTCTGGTAAGAAAACTGTACTTTGTCTTCTGAATATTATTATTGTAATAGGAAAGACAGTAAAATTATAAACCATCTGTAGAAGTTTCAACTGCGATGATAGTGAATTTCCGTGCTTTAAAAAACTTATTCTTTCAGCACACTTAATGAACAAAAGACAAGTATTTACTCTACTTCAATTCAGGCATTTCTTTAAGGTTCTAAATTCTTTGCAATTCGGCCAGGCTTCATGTACCAGAAAGAAATGACACGACTATTTGTTAGTTAAGGTTTGGGATCTTAATTTACAAGGAAGATTTCGAAGATGAAATTAACAGCAGCTTCTTGTAAATGACATCCCTAAATTTTCCTCTGGTAGATACAGACATTTGGAAAAAAACTTGACTTGTTCCAATAGGTAACTTCAAAGCTGCTTCTGCCAGCTCTGCACACAGTCCTTCCACATGGGTGGAGCACACATCCTCCGAGGAGCTCACTGCCAAGACTTGTACTAATCCCTCACTTTATGCTCTTAAATGTGTCATGGAAGATCACGTGGTAAAAATACATCTACATGATTCTGCTGCATTGACTTGAACACTGGACTAAAAAATGTATCCCACCTCATCACAGGTGTACATCTGGTCACACGATAGAAAGCACAAGCAGTTTGTGACACTGGACTGAATGTGTAGGCAGACCCTCATTCGTGCTGAGCAGGTGCATTTTTGTGAAGTTATGCAAGAGAAACTGTGAAGATGGGACTGATTTGTGGGAAGTCCATCTGACCTGCAGACCCCTTTCCTGGGCAGTGTCTAACCAGGCCAGGCAATCCTCCTTTACGCTGTTCTGCATGTGAAGTAGCAGCCTTCATCAAAGAAACTGACACCTAGGATGTGGCTTTCTATTCAAAAAGCATCTGGACACACAAGATGCTATGACATGATTCATGTGATGAGAACCATGAGCATAACGCTCAGAAATTAACTGAAACTAATGAACCTGTACAGAACATATCTAAAAGGAAAAGGATTCTTCACCCTGAAGAAATCATCACTTGTAAATCCTGACAAGCGCCTGAACACAATCTCTATCCATTCACTTCACAAAATGGAATTTACAGTCTCACCTGCTAAACTATTAAGAGCCTCCTTCTCAACTTTTTAGAGAACAAAGCTTTGGAAGTTTCTGGGCTTCCTTTTCAAAAGAGTTTACAGATTTATGCTCCATCACATTCTATTGCAGTTCAATACCTGACATTGCACAGAGGGGAAACAAGGCTATTAATGAAAATGTCACAATCTGCGGACTTAAAAGCCATAATCAAAACCAAGATACATGGGGGACTGCCTGAGCTATTGACAGAATCAGAGTGACACAGCAGTAGGTAATGAGAATCTTCAGCTCTGTATCAACACTGGAGAGAAAATGCAGTGGGGGCATGAAACAAGTCACACATAGTAAAGATCATGCACAGAGGTGCTGCCTGAAGGTCTGCACAGTGCTCTCTTCTAGAACTCACTGCTAAGAAACTGCAAGTCATCATACAAACAGCCAATATTAAAAAAAAACATTTTATCTCTGTTCAAGTCCATGCAGCAAGATCGCTTAAGTTGTGTTTCAAATAAGACTCTATTCTTCTCTGTTCCTCACATATATTCCTCACTTTCAGCCTCCTACTGATAACAGCACGTCACAAAAAGCATCTGACCATTTCCAGGGCTCTCACTCCTCACTCTGTGCTGCTTGAGCACTTTTTCCCAACACCCTTCTGCAGCTGACTCAAAAGACTGTATGATCAAGCCTGAAGTTCACCGCTCATTGACTGCTTGAGGCTTAATTACTGTGCAAAAAACCAAGCAAACACCAAGTCTTTCAAATGTCAGACAGTATCAGCACCTTCCTCCCCACGCCACCCCCATGCAGGGGTTTAGAAGGTTTTTTCAAACCTTCTAAAAAAAGTTCATTGATATATTTTCCTACACAGCCTACTTCATCAGCAGTAAAAGCTGAGGAAATCCTATGATTTATGTAATTCCAATTGGTTAAAAGATTCTGTAAAGGCCTATTAACTTTTTACACAGATTAAAAATAAAAACAAACCTGGAATTTTTTAAAGCCAAACCTGGCTGATCCATACTTCGTATTGTAATGCACAGCCTCATGTGATGGCATCAAAAAGCTTTAATTATCTGAAGCATTACAATATATTATTACATGATGAACCACTGGCCTATTAGTCCAAACAGACCAAATCACAGCACTGCAGTCTGGAAAGACGGGTGACCTCGTTCAAGCTGCAGCTGCCCGTGAAGCAAAGTCTGGGGCGGCACATTGAAATACCTTTTAGCTCTTCAGAAGCTACAAAATTTACATTCAGAAATCCCGGAGAACATTTCAAATAACTTTATACAAACACTGTGAGCTGCCAGCAGTATTTTAAAGAAAAATGGAAAAAAAATTCTAGCACTTAGCATCTTTCATCTAAGTATTCTGAGGAGCTTTATAAGCACTAGGATCAGAAAAAGTTTAAGTAAATTATAGCCATCCTAGGGCAGGGAATTTGGCACACTAGGCATTAACTAAGCAGTGAAGAAAAACTGGGAATTCTAATGCAAGCCACCTACTTGTTCTTATCTTCATATTCTGATAGTTTTAATAAGAACTATGTAACTCCAATAAAACTTCTGTAAACTCTGTATTCATGTATTATTTGTTGCCCTCTATCATAATACACATGGTTTTCCACAGCCACATGGGAGTGTCGAAAGAAGGATGTACTTCAATAAAACAAACTTGAGAAAGTTATTTTATAGACATTTTAAGCAACTCTGTACTTGGGAAAATGAACATTCATAGGCAGAAATACACATTTTATGGTAAATAATAGATATTTGTTTAGTGTAAAAATACTTAGCGCATCATTTTTTTGTAAAAAAGTTTTGATGAAGCCTACTGAAGAAATTCCAGGCCCTGCCTGCATTAAACAGGAAACTCATCTCCCGCTCCTTGTTATTTCTAATTCCCATATGACAAATTTTACAATACCTATGTGATAAGGGCAGGAAGAAATCTGAACTTGCTATAACATCAAAAGTTGATCAGGATTAAGCTTCCATGTTTTTGAACAAGAAAAGAATCTGACCCATCTTCTTCAACAGTTTACTACCATATACATACACATATTTTATTTTTTCTCCTGAAGCTGTTTAACTCTGAAAATGTCAACCTGGAAGTACTCAAACATGAACAGTCACCACAAGCAGCTTATTTTTTCACTGAAAAGTCAGTATCAGACACCAGCCGTACTTTGCTGATACAAGAAAAATATTCCTGGTTCAGAGACAAACACAGAAAGAAAAGGAGTAAACTCTACTTACTTGTTAAAAAGATTCAGTCCAATCCTATAATGGCGTTTCCTGATAATATCATTACTGAAGGCGGGGGAATCCCAGCTGTTGCGAGTTTCTTTGTGGTACGTTTGCTTGCTCAAAGTTTGTTCCCTTAGGCTGTCTCTAGAAGAAGATTCTGAGCTGCAATTTATTGTATCATTCGAGTTGGAAGTGCTGTTGATGCTGTCATTGTCTCCATCAGAATAATCAGACTCTGACTTGCTCTGCCTGTTTGCCGTGCCATTGATAGCCAAATGACTCTCCATAGGCCTACCCCTGTGTCTTGCCTCCTGCTCCTCTCGGGATATAATCTTGGCAGGAATACTGTGAGGGATGTGTTTTGGGCTCCCCTGTTGACTAGTGATCCCTCGGTCATATGCATTTTGTCTCTTTAATGAACCTCTCTCTGAGCGGTCACTCAAGTCCACTGAACTGTCACTGGGTGGCTCTATAGTTAGCAGTGGTAGATGATCCATTCTCATCCTCTGATCCTGACATTCCAGTGATGGGGTACTCCTGCAGCTTGTATCAGTGTCTAGTTTATCGTCTTTGTGGGTCATGGACCAGTACTCTTGAGAAGAGTTCACAGACCGAAGCCTCAAATCCGATTCTGTGCTGGACGGTCTGTCAACTGACTGGGAAAGTGGAAGGGGTGGAGATAACTCTTCCTCATCAATATATAACGTAACATCGCTGTATGACGCTGTCATCTCATCAAGCTTCCTGTGATCAACATTGTGAATTGCTGGTTTAGTTTGAGCACAACTATCCCTTTCTATTTCACGACTTCGGACTTGATCCGGAGTCTGGACTTCATCAGAATGTAGACTACGGCAATTCAGTGCATCATCAATGGATTCTGCAAGGGATTTCACTTGCCTGGAAAAAGCATCCTCCAGTTCTGTTATAGCATCAGCAAAATCAGTAGATGCTGCTGGAGACTTCATTGTAGCTGACTCTCCAAGGTCACCACATTCAGATGGTACCATGGATCCCAGCTTTGACCCATCATTTGTAACAGAAACTTGCTTTCCTTCAAAGTAAGAGCTGTGGACTTTCTCAGGTCCTTCAAAGGAAAACTGCATTCTCATATTGGACAGTACAATGCGTCTTGACATACGATTTTCAGACATAGAACTTCTAAGACGCTCAAAATTTTTGTTCATCTGATACTGGCGAAAAGCCGTCTGTATAGTACGAGCAGCATGTCTAGTTATGAGACGGCCTCCATATTTCCGTTCTAGCATTTCCACCTGTGAAGGGTTTAACACAATTCCTTTGTAACTTGATGCAAGTTAAAATACAAGAAAATAAAAGTTTCTTATAACAACTTCAATTTTCATACGTTTTTCAAAGTCTATACTGTTTCTGAAAGTAAAACCTGAAAGCTCCAGACTAACAACTGCACAAACAGTGAACGGAATAATCATTTGCACATTCCACCATAAAAAGTACAAACAAAAATATGAGCACCTGTGTGTTTAAATTTAAATTTGTATTTCACACATTAGTGCTGGTGTGCTCATGTCAAAGCAGAGAAGATGGCACTCTAGTGTGGCATAATGTGGTTATTCCTTCTCTGTAGGGACAACTGCAGAGAAGCGGAATCCAAAGGTAATGCAAATTGCCACGTTTTTGGAGTAAACTCTAGAAGTGGCCATCACCTTTCCAGGCACACATCACTTTCTATATGAATATAAACCAGCTAGCATTGTTTTACCCAGGCCTGATATCAAAGCAAAACTGAGCCTCCCAGACCATACACTTCCAGAGAGGTTTCTCTGATAGAATATCCACATGCAGAGTTTTCCTCAAAACAAGAGCATATTTCTGATTTTCCAAATACAAATATAAATCAATTTTCATTCTTGTAATTACACTTACATTGCCGGTGTTTTTAATTAATGGAATGAATATGCAAAATCAATAGATTTTAAATTCTATCAATTTAACCTAGTGAAACCAAGCTGGCAATACTTCTGGAATACTCAGTAGGTATTTTCAAACCTTTCTTTCCAAAACATGAAAAGCATCACTTATTTTAAAATCACTGAACAAGATGCACAACTAGTTTTATTCCAGTTTTCTTTCCAATATTTAATTTCTGTTCTGACAAGTCTTTGCTGGATCCATATTATTCAGAAACACAAAACATTCATGACAAATTAGCATGTTTAGTACTACAATTAAACCCCTCATTTTTCTGGCAGCATCTTCTATTAGCTCAAGAAATTTTCATAATACTCCAATGATTCAAAAGTCTTTTCACTTGCAAACCCAGATACCCTTTTTCATTACATATCATGTTTTTATTATTTATGTTTCATGCACATGCACACACAACATCTCTCCCTCATATTTTGGAGATCTCCCCAAGTAACTGCTAAGTTCAGGTATTGATGTGCAGAGGGGGATTCATCCTGCTTCTATGGAAGGAACTAAATGCTACTAAAAATACGTATTTTCTAGTCCTGTGTATCTACCATTTGGGAGCAGTTGACATACTTCTTTCAGTGCTGCTGCCACGTTCAGCAGTTCCCATTCCCCTTCCACATGATCTCCTTTTTGTCTCAGTCTTTTTAAATGTGAATCACTGATTTTTATTATTATTGGGTGGTTTTTTGTTTGGTTGGGTTTTTTTTTGTTTGGATTTTTTTTTTTAATTCTAGATGCAAAACAATATTTTTCACTGTTAAAGGCATAAACTGA
>JAAGNO010000529.1:0-44530 GCA_033439905.1 Ceryle rudis | reverse complement strand
ATGTTCAGCTGGCTGTCCACCAGCACCCCCAGGTCCTTTTCCACCAGGCAGCTTTCCAGCCACTCCTCCCCAAGCCTGTAGCACTGCTTGGGGTTGTTGAGACCCAAATGCAGGACCCAGCACTTGGCGTTGTTGAACCTCATACCACTGGTCTTGGCCCACCGATCCAGCCTGTCCAGATCCCCCTGTAGAGTGTTTGTACCCTCAAGCAGATCAACAGGCCCCACTACTGAGCTCTGGGGAAGAGCTTAGTCTGGCTAAGTTAGTCTAGAAATAAATAGCTTTATTCATCGCTCTTTATTGAACCAAAGTGTAACTTTTATGATATTTTTATAAAAAATATCTTTGTTCCTTCTGTTATTCATTTTAATACATTAATAGAACATTGTTCAAATGGTGCGTCTAAGTTTGCATTGGTCTCAAGCAAGAATTAATTCATGTGGGTAAAGTATTTGCTTCACCTCTCATCAGAGGGGCACCAAATCTCAAATGCTTTTCCTTTTATATTTGCGTTAGCTGTGTTGTTGGCATTAAAGCAATGCCAAATCTTTCTGAAAAGACATTCCACATGCGGGTTTTATTAATAATTAATTACTTATTTAATAACTATCAAAACATGAAGGAGATACTGTGTGATCACCTGCAGATGACCTGAAGTTTATCACAAGTCTTAGAATTTCACCCGGCAATGGAATTAACAATATTTTACTCTAATGAAGGTATTTTAGTAATGGCTTATTTCTTCTACTTTTCCAACTTTATCTAGCTATGTTTCCTTTTCAAAGTGCACATCTTTCAGGTTTTCGTATCCATCTGAAACTTTATCTTTGCCATAAATTTCTCCAAATCAAGGGAAAGCAGAATGATGATAATTTAACAGTTACAAATGATTAGCAGAGATGGCATATCAAGAATAAAGTATCTTTGATGTAAAAACCACTCTTCTGTACTGTATCATGTTGGAGGACAAAGGTGGATTTAATACCCTCTTTGAAACTCCTGGACTCTTGAACTAACTGAGGATTTGGGGAAACTCTGAAAAAGAGCAGCCCCAGTGACTGCTTTTATTCTGTGCAGCATCATACCATTTCAGCAGTCCAGAATCCTTTGGAGGGCAGCTTGCCCTTTGGTACTCTCTCACTCCACCAACACAGTCACCTTCTCTGTCTCTCTTCAAGATAGCCTCCAATGTGTGGAAACACATCTGTAAAAGGATGGCTTTACTTAGGCAGTGAAATGCCATCAGGGAAATCTCATTATATTGTTATTTTCTGATGGAGGAAGCTACAGGATTTACACTGTTGTCATGAAGGAGCTACTATTTGCTCCAAAGTAGGATAGATGTCATGTGTTACTGGAGATCTAAAATTATTGTGGTTTGTATTTCAGATGCTGGTGGTTGCTTTGGGAGGTTTTTCTGTGTTGTAAGTGCGGAGTCTGTTAAGGCCATCTTGACTGACTCTTTTTTTATGGATTGTGACTTGGCCAGTGTCTTCATTTTCCTTGTTGCATCTTAATTTTCTGAATCTGAGAGTGGTGGCAAGTATCTTCACGTTACTATGGCTTCTGCATTCCTGCGTTATGTCTAATAACCACTGGGTGTCGCGTGTCTCTTTGAATTAACAGGATATAGGGAAGGTCAAACTTGGTCCCATCAAGGACTGCCGGTGGACTTTCTTCCGAATAAAAAGGACTTTATCTAATTTAAGTAAAATTACAATAAGTAGTCCCAAACTTTGCTTTAAAAGAAGTTTTATTTATATACCAAGGTCAACAAATATGAGATAGGGATACTACAAACAGCGACCTGATTCCCTACATGATTTATTCCCAATACCATATACGCAGTCAGCTGAAGCACAGACACATTGTTTGGTGCAAAAAATCTAAGATATCAGTAGGTAAATAAAGATAGTCTGATAACATAAATGTATGATGTAGCAGATTGGTAGGCAGCACTAGTGTTCTCAAATCTGTATTTTCCTAATTGATGGGAACTCTATTTGACATGACTATTTTTGAGAATATAATTTTGATAAGGATTTTGTCCTGCTATTTCCTGTCATTTTTATAAGCAAATGAAATGGCAAGTATTTAATACTTTATGTGCAGAGATAACAAATGTACTTCACACAGAAGAGAATTTGAACCTTGAACCTTCAGTACAGAGCTCTGCTTCGCAGGATTAAGGCTAGCTATATTAGTTGCACATAGAGGATTAAATTTTCTATGGACCAGTCATTAGAGAGATGACATTGATATAGCCATGTGCTGTACCTCACAATACAGATGAAACAAGGGTATGGACTGGACACAGGCTTTCCGAGAAGCTCAGATGCCACTGTGACACAGTTACTTTCCCTGTAGGCTTGTTATGTTAGATGGCTCAATTCATCTGTTGCGTGTGGGTTCTCTTAGTAGTGGTTGAGGTTTTGCTTAATAATACAATTGTGAAACAGTCATTTAAACTGGCTCTTGGTTTGCAGGCCAAAGTACATTCCCCTATGAGAGGGGACAGAAGTGGGATACCATTTTACCTTTAACTTAGAAATTTATGCTACACAGACTATCATAGTGAAACACTGAACAGTTTGCATCCAATGCTACAGGTACTGAATGGATTTTTGTAAGACTAGAAGAAGGCAGTGCCTGGATGATCGTACTTCACATACCTGCAAGCCCAAGTTTCTAAACTTACCAAGTATAGCAGCTCCTCTGAAGAGGTCTTGTGCAAGATGATATCAGTATGGAGTAGAACATGCTTTTGTTCTGGAGTCATTTATGGACCTTGTCAAGGTCCGTGATTACTATGTTTGCAAGTCTTTGGTCAGGGAGAAACTAAAAACCAGTTAGGATTTCAAGTGAGATAGCAGAATGGATAGAAAATACCAATTGAATTCCTAATCCACATGAAAGACTGATTTCTGTTTTGCTGAATTCGGGAGGAGCTACTGGGGCCTCACCACTCTTGAAAATGGGATCACTTTTTGCTTCTTTTTGGAAAAATAAACAGAGCTGCTTGGAAATGTTCTGACAATAATTGTCTTCCAGATTGTATTTATATAACAAAAGTAAAACCTTTAAGGAAAATGTGTGAACACTGCTGAAAAGTTCACTGAAGAATTCAGTATTTTATTTTGATTTTTACAGTAGTAAATACAATGTTAGTCAGTACCATACAAAACTAAAAATATTAAAATAGAAATCAAATTTGGTGATGTTCCATTGTGCTTTTTTAAAATTGAAATATAGTCACCAGTTTTGGTCATTTTGAAACCTTGGAATTTCCCATCAGGCAAAGTACTCTCCTTTTATTACAATTAATATAGCCTTCTAAATTTTCAACCTTCTGGAACAGTTTTAATTTTGTAATCAGATTCATCAAGTGCAATTATTATGGTGGTCAGATAAAATGGCGAGTTGCATAGTAGGAATAGTAATGCCTGAAAAATGGACATTTCTGATCCTAAGATAGTTCATATAATTGGATCTGTGATACCCTGCTGTAATTTTGTTTTCCATTGTATCACTGCTGCATGGAAAGAAAAAGCATTGATTAAATGTTCTTATGTTCCTGCTGACCAGAGAAAGACACCTGTAATGGAATATCAGAAATGACAAGCATACCCAGGCTGTCACACTCTTAACCAGCTCTGCTATGCCAACAAACACACTGCTTCAGTAGGACAAATGCAAAGTATACTAAGGATGGCAGAATATTTAGCAGATGTTTATGGCATTTGTGGCTCTAAGACTAGCCCTGTGTGGATGTAAGACTGAATTAGATTTTTTCAATTTTGCCAATGCTAGAAAAAAATCATACTTGAGGAAGACGTTTTTTCATATTTTTAAGGAAATTCTCCACATGATGGCAGTAAAAAACCTCTGGAATTCAGAGGTGGTTTATGTTTCACCTTCAAAAGCCAAAGGGAAAAAACAACCCAAGATGAAGAACTGAGTATGTGACCGAGCTTTTAGATTTCCCATTTTTCTCCTGGTAGTCCTTAAATTCCCCAGATAGCTTTCCTGACAGCAGGGCTACATACCGCTTGGCATAAGGAGAACAGGTCACCCGTCACATTATACTAGGGCACAGTGTCACAGGCACGACTTCAAAAGATATTTTTGGTTTCTTATGCTGTGTATCAATATGCAGAGGGATATGATAAGGAAAAAAGAGGTTGGTTTTAATCCCTGTACGAAAACTTGCCCCCGCTCAAAAAACTTGGAGGCTGTATCTCATTACTTCAGGCCACATAACAGAGGGCACTTGGATAAGGACCCAGTTTGCCCCAACTGGGCATTTGACCAACTTGGTTTAATTGCTGTAACAATGCCAGACAGAGATTAGTTGTGGAATGAGTTTGCAGTTGAGACTGAGCCTGTCTAGAGTGCTTGGATAGCTTGGTGTATGGAAGCACTTAGAGGGGAGTGTATTTAAAGAACCCAGAGGCAGCTGCTTGGCTAAAATTAAAATGCGTTTTTCTTGTATTGTTTTTGCTTGGTTTCCTGTTGCACACTCTGGACCTTTCTTACAAGAGCAAATGGGCAAAAGGAAGGGGATGAGTCAAAGCGGTGAAATTGATCCTAGAAATTCCTGCTTTGCTTTTTACAGCATCAGATATTTGACATGAAAAGGCCTGTGGCTAAAAAAGTCTTTGAAAGTCTCCTCTTATGCCTTTCATTCCATTCTTCATTCATTCAGCCCATAGATACAGTGTGTGCAAGGACTTCTTCTCCATACCTTTCTCCCTGACTATCCTTCCCAGAACATAGCAGGTCTAATTCTACACCAAAAATAGTTATCTATAGCTGATTGAAGCATATGTAAAAATATCAAATATATGTGGCAGAAAAGTATTGGTGTGTAAATGAATGCAAAAGGTACAACTTATAGTAAAATCAGACCAAGATTTCTGATGAAGCAAACTTAGAAGTATGAATAATATTAGATTATAATGAATAGAGCAATTGCTCCTTTAGCAGAAAGATTTTCTTTGAGAGAGTATATTAGTTAGAAGACTTAGTGTAAAAGATATTTAGCAAGAAATTCATACTCAGATGCTTCTGAAATGGTAAACTATTAGCTCAGACACATGGGTAATTAGGAAATATATTTTAAAACTTGGTCATATTCGTATAGGAAATCTGTGGCAGAGTAAAAAAACCCGTGAGAATGGTAAGGGCAATTCCTGTTCACCCATTCCCTCTCTGATCACATGCCATCAGAGGTTGTAGAGCCTTGCTGTCTTACATAGTCAGATGCCTTAAAAGCTGATTTGGAGATAACTACAAAACTCTGAGTTATGGGCAGCTTGGGGTGTGATTCCATTCAATCCTTTAGCAAAGAAAAAGGACATGTTTATCTGTCGCAGGGAATGTAAAGGAGCTAGTCAATAAAACACATTCCCCCTCCAAACAAACAAATATACTCATTCTATCTGCTTAAAATGCCCTGTAAATCTCTTCTAATAGATTTGCATTTTAAAAAATAATTACAATTATATGTTAAGCCATGCAGCTTTCCTAAAGATTAGGAATACCGTTAAGGAGTAAGATAAAATGACCAGTCTACCTTGCCACTGATAAATGGTCAAGTAAAAGTCAGGGGCATGACTCCGCACGTTTTGAAATCATAGGTTGATGAGAATAAGCAGAATTTCATGTAGCTCATCCTTCGCTGATACAGCAAAGCTTTATTTTCAAAAGGTATTAGGATCTTTGTGTACATGTAGCATTCCTGTTCATGACAAGGAGAATTATATGCTATAGCCCCAACCCCCAAGTCAGCAGCACTGGAAGGGTCACGTTAGCCGTTTGAACTCTGCTCATGTCAAGGGTACTCTGGAAACAATGAAAACAAAAAAAAACAGGGAGTAGTCAACAGAGTCTGAATAATAATAATAAAAAAAACCCCAAAACTGAAACTGTTATTTGTCTAAATTATCCGTCTGCATCAGCAATCATTTTGGACAGTGTTTTGGGTATTCTGATGAAATCTCTCAGTGATGAAAGGTTCAGGAGCAGAAGCCCCATTAAACGCTGCTAAAGACTGCAGCTTTCACAAGTACCAACTTTTCCTTTTTTTTTTTTGTCACATATAATGCAGCTCTGGTATCCATGTACATTTTCTGCAAGAAGAAAGGATGGTGATTATGTTTTCTGGTTTGTTTTTCCTCTTCAGAAATAGCTCAGTTGTGAATAACCCCATGTGATGAGTAAGAGAAGTTCAGTATGCAATTTTGGTGCTACAAAAGGGCCTGTTGGTAATTTCAATGCATGTTTCCCAAGTCCTCGGAAAGGTCATTGGGGGTCTCCATTACGTGCAGTCTAGAGCCTGCTACAATTTTCTCATACAATTTAATCTGCTCCCTGGACAGCCTCCAGTGTACAAGCAACTGACAATCTAGTCTTTGGAATTGATTTCCTGGAATCATGGAAGGCCTGCTTGGCCTCCAGATGACAGATGCGTACTGGAGCTCTCAGTGCAGCAAGATGCTTTACAGAAATGAGAGAAAATTTACCTCATTTCAGCATTTTCTTTAAGCTTTTAAATCTTCTTCTAGTGATTTTTAGGGATAAAGTTATCACTAAGATATGAGCATCATTCCGAGTGAGCATTATTAATAATAATCCTTTGCTTTCTGTAGCAATTCTCATCTGAGGATCTTCATGGGTTTATAAATATTCTTTAAGACAAACATTTATGAATTTCATAACTATTGTCATAGTCATTTCACAGCTGGGGAACCAAAAATTAAAGGGCAGATAAATGAGCTGCCAAAGTTCATACACCAGGGTAGCGTCAACACCAGAAAGAAAGGTTTTAAACGTATTTACTTCAAGCAGTTAATGTGGACTCATACTATAACTCTATTGTCTTCACTAGGATTATGCTTATACTTTATTTAAAGCACATGAAAAGTACATGTTCTTCTTAGTAAAAACAATACCTCCGTAAGTAGCAGAGTGAAAAAGTAGCTTCTAACTTATTTTCCAATTTTAAGTCCAAATATTCCTCTTGTTTATCTTCTGTATATTACAAATGCTATTTCATCTGGACTATAGGTGCCATTCTTTCCTCTTATAGTATAGAGCATCAAAACCCACATTTATGACTGAGGGTCACCAGAAAAAAAACATAGTCATAAATGCACATCAGGAAAAGTTTTGAGTTTTTTCATGGAAAAATATGAGTATAAACAGTTCCATGAGAATGGCTCTTAATTTTCTCCCTTGATGACTAAGCAGGCAGTCTGAAGCCCAAATGATCTGCTGTCCCTTCAAATCTAGAAATGTCTCTTGAAATGTAAAAATCAGGAGTAGGAAATAGGAACAGAAAAGCTGGAATTCTTAATACAAAACTCCAACTCAACTGGCATAGTAATGACTTGTTAGAATAGCTCACGTGACTAAAATGTAAGGGCACACATGGTGGCTTGTCCAGAAAGAGGATACATACACCTGTTATGAGATCAGGGAGATTTCTGTTGAAATCCCAAGCTGGAAATATCTGTTGCATAAGGCTTGAGTTCAGTTTTGGCTCTTCTGTGGGGGTGGTGCTCTTCTGGGGCGGTTTTGTTTTCTTTGAGAAACTAGCCATATCCTCTAATAGGGCACAGAACTTCCTAAAAACAGGTAAAAAAAGTTGATGTGGACTTCAGCTGGAAAGGAATATAACACCTTACAGAGAGAGGGCAATATTTATGTTTTTATTGCAATAACCTTGGTACAGAAAGTAGAGGCAGAAACTAGAGCAGTTAGTCTACAGCAGCCTTGTGCTGAATAGGATGTGGATGAGAACAAGACAGTAGAAGAGAACTTGCGTGAACGTGAACTGAAAATATCCATGATCCTTTTGAAGGAAAGGAGGGAGAACAGCGAAATAGAAGAATAGGACTTCAAGAAAGCAGACTTCAGCAAACTCAGAATACTGGCAGATCACATGTCATGGAAGAGTTTTTTAAAGGAATACAGGAATTAAGCACTTCCTGATGAAAAACATGCCATTCAGAATTTAATGATCCCAATGCAAGGAAAGAATAGCAAGTATATAGCAAGAAATCATCTGGTTAAATCATATACATTGACCTCAAAAACGTGAAAGGAAATGAAAATTACATGCAATTACTAGGATTAGTATAAAGGAATGCATAAATATGTGGGGACAAAAGTCAAAAATAACAAGGCACAGAAGATGTTAGAATTATGAGGAACAAGAAATCTTTTATAAGTGACCAGTTTAAAAAAGGTGTTTTTATAAAGAACATTAAATTTTGTGACTGTTGAGTTTCTACTTGAATTCTATAAGAAATAAGAGAAAGACTGAGAAACTATTCAATGCTCAGTTGAGAGAGAAAACTAGTAATGTAGGATGTCTTAGGCCAAAGCATTTCATGCCTTTTTTGTTTCCGTATTCATTAAAGAAGTCTGCTGTAATCATGTAGCTAATAAAATTATTATGGAAAACAGAGGAGCATCATTTTACAGCCTAATAAAAAGGACTTTAGCTTAATTAGAGCGCTGGCCAAAACTATTTAAAGCTGTTAGGCATCTCTGATAACCTGGAGATGCTTGCTAAGACTAAGAGATTGAAAAAGCACAAATGTCATGCTTAAAGGGTAACAAGAAAGAAGCCAGGGAATTTTACATCAGTCACCTTAATTTCAATTCCTAAAAAAACCACTAGAACAAATAATGAACAAATAATCAAACAAGTTATTTGTAAACATCTGGAAGTCAGTAAAGAAATGGCTGACAGAATGGATCTGTTGAGAGCAGCCAACATCAAACCAATCTGGTTTTCTTCTGCTTTGGGCTAATAGAGCTGTGAACAGAAGAGAGACAATAGATGTTGTGTATCTTGACTTCAACAGTTTCTGACCATCTTTACATGTCATACTTATATACCAGATTTCTATAAGCAAAGCAGGAAAACTTGATATGAACACCGTGATGGTAAGATTAGTGCAGAATTATTCTGAAAGAATACTCAGACAGTAATTAGCAATATTAGTAGTAGCAAAATAGCAAAAGTAATCAGCACTGCCAAATTGGAAGGATGTATCAACTGAGCTGATCAGGCATCTCTCCTATAATTTCAGTTTGGTAATTTCAGTTGTGGCTTGGGAATGGAATGCAAAGTATGTTTATTTACAGATGGCAGTAGACTGGCCACAGCAAGTTGGAGACCAGAAATCAAATTGCAAATGGTTTTGGCTAGTAGGAGAAGCAATCTGGAAAATTGGATGCAGTTCAACATGGAAAAATGAGAAGTTTCATATTTAGGTGGGATTAAGCAGCTTTAACAGCTTGGAATAGGAAGTAACTGTCTAGGATCTGGGGGCTAGAGTAGGTCTCCCTTGGATGCAAAAATAGAAGTGTAGCCTGTAAGATGTAGGAAGTAATGGTACTTGGCATCAGTAAGGCCTCACCTAGATTATTATAGTTTGAAGTTAGCATTACACTTCACAAAGGAGGTGGGTTACTTGTAGTGAATCCAAAGGAGAACAATGAGAGTTGTCATGATTTATGAAGAAAGTTTGAAGAACTGGTGATATTTAGTCTATAGAAAAAATGTCTGAGTCAAAACATATCTTCAGATATGTCTTCTGGGCTACCTCAGAAAGAAAGGGAACAATTTTTCTCCATGTTCGGCATGGACAGGAAAAGAAAGAAGAGGTTTAAAATGCATCTAGAGAAATTCAGATTACATATTGGGAGGAATAAGTAGAAATGATGAAGCACTGGCTTATGCTGTGAAGAGATGATGTCAAATCTCTATTACTATTTTCAGACTACCTGTGCTTAGAAATGTTACTGATATTTCTGTCCTGCATTAGGACAGTAAATAGAGATGAGCTTCCAAGGTCCTTTCCAGTGGCATCTTACGGCAGAAATTTGCCCTTCTTCAAACTTGGCTGCCCCAGTCTTGCATGTGTGTCAAACACTTAAGACAACAATGATGGCAACCAAGCACTTTTCACCAATATTCACTTCAATAAAGTTTTATAAAAAGGAAACGGGTATTATGATTTGTATAATACGAATGTTGGCAGGATTTTCTTTGTATCTCTTAAGTACCATGTAGAGTTGGGGCAGAAGCCATTAGATTGACATGCAGTAGATATTTAAATCAAAAATAACTTTTGTGTTTTCACTGTAAAAGTCACTGTCAGCTGTAATCCATCTTCATTTTCCCCTTTCTCATGTTTTTCCTTCACAAGCTTTTTAAAATACTTCATTGGAAGCTTCAAATTGACTTTGTAAGAAATTCTGGCTTCACCTAACAAACTTCTGCAAGTCATATCTGTGGTTCAGGTAAAGATTGCAGTTTCTGTGTAAATAATCTTCTCACCAAAGGAGATCACAAGGCCTAAGCACCACTATACTTAGAAAATGAGAATTTTCTAAATTATTCTTACAGCCCAGTAACATGGCAGTAAGTCACAACACAGTGTATGTTGAACTCTTTAATAGAAAACTAATTCCAGACCTCCAGCAACTTGAAAAAGTCAGGATTCTTTTCTAGAAAAGAAATTCCCAAATAATATTTTTTTCCAAAAGTTGGGTCCCATTTTCTACATGAAATCTTTGTCAAATATATACTATTAAACTATAAAATACCTTTTCTTTGTACTAAGCATTAGCATAGTGACAGAACTAGAAGCCTTACAGGGAATGCATGATATTCTTAGTCACAGGAGAACAGAGATGGAGCTAAATGTTAAATATTGTGAACAAAAAAATAGGTAAGAGTATCATACAATCAAGAATGGATTTGATCTGCTAGAAATTAATGGAAGATAAATAATTGGAGAACATGATTAGCACATCTTATTTCATTCTTTACTGTGTTAAATTGAAAAAAATGGTTATTTTTATGGTAATTTTAGTAAATGGGAAAGCTTTTTATTAATACAACAAATAGGTAATTTAGAAGTAATTATTACTAAATTCCCATGTATATTAACCTGGGTAGAGAAAGAATACTGAAAAACTTAGTGGAAGAAAATGATTGGAAAGACTGAAGTTATGAAAACAGCTAATTTTTCTGAAGTGAAATGCAAGCATTGTCAAGAGTTGTTAAATCACAAGATGAAAAGAATTCACACTTATTTCAAAAAGAAAATTAGTTTCTTCAGAATCTCCACATCAAATGAATGAAGCTTTGTCTGTTGAAGTGGAAGAGAAAACATAGGTTTGATGATCTTCCAAGTGAGATATCTTCAGTGTCATTGAAAGTTAGCCACAATGAAAATGTAATTCCCTACTCTAGGTCTTCCAGCAACTCTTCAACAGCAACCTCCTTTCAGAGCATTCTCAGTTCATCTTTGAAAACCACAGTATGACAGATCAATTGGCGACTGCACCTTAAAAAAAAAAAGAAAGAAGAAAAGAAAGAAATGAAGGCAAAGGCTTGAACTTGATAGAAAGTTGCAACCTTCTTTTCTTCTAAAAACATCACCTTCAGTGTAGCACAAAATGAGCAATTTAAAAGTGATTGAAGCATTTTGTCCTGAATACTCTCATTCAGACGGATTTAAATTTGTGGTTTCATATTAGATACTGCAAGTGAAGAGACAGAGGAAAAAAATTAAAGGGACAACTAAAAGAATCAACTTTGACGTTAAAGCAGATGGTTCGTTGCACATGAGAAATGATCCAATAATGGATACAAGTATCCATAGAGAAAAATGAGTTCTACTTAATGCTATCGATTTTGTGTCTGAAAGGAAAAGCAAAGAATATTGTGTCCAGGTTGGTAGAGATGTTGCCTACTAGTTAAAAAGAAAAGCGTAAAAGCGATCTCTTCAGTTGTTCTAATGATAGAAATAAAACAAATAAAGCCACTTACATTAAAAATTACTTAAAATATCTGCATGGTAGGTGTTCAATATCCACTAAAAATGTAATTGTGAAATAGTGCAGCATCTGACACCATCATATGGCACATTTGGGGAGTTCAAATACTCTTCTGCAAACATCAGACTCATGCTTGATTGATTAAAATAAGAGAATTGATGCTGCACTTTGCAAACTGGGTTTGGAAGAACTATGTGGAAAATTGCTTACCTGACTTTCATTTACAGTAAGATGATGTCTTGCATTGCATAAAGTGACATAACCACACCTGTAAGTCTGTTTTACACCATTCAAGCAGTATTATATCACCTTACTGTCAAAGGAAAGCCGAACTAAAAGGTCTCTATACTTTAATCAGAAATAATATAGACATTAGATTTTTTGTTGAGCCCAAAGTGAGCTGTTGTTGAAACACAACAGACTTTACTGGTTTTGTTTTACAGAGATGCTGCATTTACAAAAGCTATTACAATGTGGTTTTGAGGGATAGAAAGTTTATGGACATACAGGTCTACTCTCAATGGTCGCAGTGAAAAGAATGGCACATCTAATTCATAGCTAGAACCACATAGGGAAAAAATATGTTCTCCGATTGTTATTTGGTTTCTTTATAATTAAGAATGTTATTTAGCCAGCATTGCTGATTATTAATACAATTGCCAGATTTTGGTCTATATTCAGAAAAAAAGGCAGAAATGTTGTAGGTAGGCTCTAAGCCTACTTCCTTCAATTGACATTTACAAGCTTTGTACATGACATATATGGGAAGAAGTTAGGTCATAATTTATGTCAGAGTAGTAAAAACTTGGAGAAGAATCAGAGCGGATACTCAAATTTTGAAAGATGCCAGTTTTGCAAAATATATACACAGTTCTGTTCAGCAAGCTCTGTTTTTAAATATTCTGAAATGTCTTGTCAGAATCTGGCAGCCAAATCCACTGAACATTCTCTTCCTCTTCCTGATGGGTCTTCTGTCTAAAGGGAAATGGTCCATTTCCCAAAACTCTCTGAACAGACTAGCATGGGCCACGACTTTTCCAGATATTTCTGCGGTGCTATGGCACTAGAGAGGAAAATGGTAAGATCTTTTTCCTTGTATCTTAAAGCTACTTCTTCTTCCTAGAGGGGGAATGGAGGAGAGTCAAAGCAAGCTGCCCAGCATACACAGGAATGAGTAGGAAAGGATACTGATGAGTCTGATAGGGGTACAATATTTGCCAAGACATGAGAGGAACAGCATAATCTAGGTTTGGGAAACAAAAAGGAAGGAAAAGAAATTCTTTAATTAACAGAACACATAATTAAACCTGTGTCCCAGTGTTCTTTTGCTATCATAAAATATATTTAAAATCTACCAGCAAAATGCATCTTACTCCCCTCTACCCTCTGACCTATATTGCAGTTTATCATTTACACCAATGGTTTTTTTTAGTGGTCTGACTCTGACAGCGACGTGTACTATGAATTAAAAGATTAGAACCCTGTTATTATAGAGATCAACATAAGTCTATTTGGTGGAATTTGCATTCACCCCTAATTAATTATTTATTCCGTGAAACTGGAAGAGTAATAAGGTTGTGCTGGCGTTCTAGAAGGCAAGCAGACTAACCCAAGTAATTATAGATTGGTTAGCCTGGCATTAATCCATGCCAATATAATGGAAAGTTATTAAGGATTTAATTAAAAAAATATTAAAGAATGGAAATAAAATGAATGCCAGGGTAGATTTACAGAAAATCAGTCTAGTCAAAGAAATCTGATTGACATTTATATGTTTACTAATTCATAGAAGCAATATATTTTTTTAAGACAGTTGAATTGGTATGAAAAAAAACCCATTCTGATTCAAGAATGAATCCTTTGATGTATCAACAAGGCACGTGTTGCTTTATTTGAAGAACTTGGAACACAAACAAGTAGTTGTCAATAAGGAGTCGTTATGAATGGAGTTTGCCTTGCACAAGGTTTGATACTAATGCTGTCAGTAGGCTAGTGGAAGTCTAATGCTATTGAATATGTTCCCTATTATTTTAGAGAAAGTTCTATTTTAACACTGCTAAAAGCAAGATCATACATTAGGGACAGAAAACTACTGTCTGTTGGTCTATAGGAAGAGGTGCTGTTTCCTGGAAAACAGTGATTTTGAAAAGATTTCAACGTGACAGTGGACAAATGATTCAACCTGAATTCCCACTGCAATGATTTGGCAAAAATAGTTCGTCTGAACAGGAAATCGACCACTTGAGAAGTCATTTACATTTTGGATATGGAATTGTCACTGGAATCTTGATTAAGTTTCTGGGACTTGTATTTTAAAAAGAACAGTGAGCACTTTGAGTGGATAGAGAACGACAGAAATAATGCTGGAGAATTGCTTTGTAGTTAGAAAACCAAAGAGCCCAGTCTGCTTAGTTCATTTAAAAACCAAAACAAACAAACAAAAAAGTCCAAACAAACTAGGATAGGGAGGGAGAGAGCAATCATTCAGAAGTTTTTTTGATTACAATGTACTAATACTCTTTTGTGGAGAAAATCCCACATTTTAAAGGGCTTTTCCTTTTAAGAGACATAAGTATAGTACAATAGCATCCTTTTTTGAATGGACCTGTATCCAGACAGATTCTCATTAAGAACAAAACTCAGGTTTTTTTTAACAGTGATGGAATAAACTACAGGGGAAGATGGAGATTCTTTGTCTCCTAAGATAAAGATTTGGAAGCTTCTCTAAAGAGATATGAATAGCCTTCAAATGAAAACAGGATTAGTTTTTTTGGTATGCATTAGTGAAAAATAAGTTAGTAGCCTAAAAAAATACCTCTTTTAGAGATTGTTTCTGCTTTCAAAAGAATTATTTAGACCCAAATCTTCATTTACTTTGTCCCATAATAGATTACCTTGGGACAAATCTTAAAAGTTCTTATGTTTAACTAATTGCTAGATTGGTCAGTTACCTTGTTTGGGCAAGCATACAAGATTGGCTGAGCAGAGCTTGTTGGGAGTCTGGAGATGCTGGAATGAAAGGAAAGATATGTCATTTCTGTAAATTTTGTACATGTCTCTCCAGTCTCAGGGATGACAGAAAGAGCTGTGAGAAATCTGTATTTTGCTTCACATTTCTGTGGGATGAAAAGGCAGAGAAAATATCACAACTCCCTGAATAAAGAGTAAGAACGTAATTTGAGTGATTGTTCCTTGTTCTCAGATGCATATAATGTCATAGGCATGACTTTTTATGCCGTATGCTACCTCAGGAAGAACTTAAATGGGCTTCTCTCATGAAATAGTAATAGTAAAAAGAAAGCAATACAGAATAATAAGAAGCAAATATAGCAAGCTGGTGTATCTCTACGTTCTTCTGTTTACAGACTATACACTTGCATTTACAAAGTATATACTGGTTTGTTTGATAAAATTTCACTGTATAAAACTTAGCTGTTCTTCATTTCCCCGTGCAACACCTTTCTTCTCATTTTTCTTTCATGAAATAAGGGATTAAATCAATGTAATAGCTTTTTCTTCACACTAAAGGGAAAAATGGCAACAACCTTGGTGTCTCTAGTAGGAAGTACCAGTGGGAATTATATCTTCCTTGTGAACGTTTTCTTGATTTCATTGATATTCTTCAAAGTTGACTGACCCAAACAATGTTCATGGAGTTTCCTTCGTACTGTTTCATACTGTGTAGTCCATTTCTTATATCACATTAACCATAGCTCTAATGTAAGACATGTACTTCTGTTAGTTTGTTGACAATACTGTATTTAAATATGAAAAGAGGTTTTACAAGGAAGAAGTGTGGTCTTCATGATTTGAGAATTAGATGGAGAATAAAGATAATGACATTTGAAGGACAAGGATAGTATACCCAATGGGAATAATGATAGGCTAATAAAAATTACTGTCACCACTGTGGGAAAATATAGAAAATATATATTTCTTACCCTGACAAAATGGGGAACTTATGTGCCAGAAGTAACTGGCACATGAAATTGCAACTCCACCAACAAAGATTTTCAATTAATCTTTCAGTTCTGGGATGGTACCATGTGATTGGAAGTAACAAAGATTGTTTTTAAAAACAGAGTGAAAAGCTACAGAATTATTGGTATGACCTTGATGTTGTGCAAGGTCTTAGATAAAGTTTGAAAGGAAGGGGTAATCAAGATCATGAAAATGGAGGTAAATGGAAAATGGCATAAAATATGAGGTGGTTTTAACAAAAGTAGATAATGTCAGACAAATCTCATCTTTCTTTGATAAGGGTTTTCTATAAAAAGGGCAATGCTGTGGGCCTGATACATCTGGATTTAAGCAAATCATTTGAAAGAGTTTTCATGGAAACATTATATAAGCACAAAAAAAAATCAGGCTGAAGACTTATAGTAGGGTGTTTTGAAAGAGAGGTTGTAAAAATGCACAGAATTTATTTGTGATATTATTTAAAGATTCGTCTTGGAACTGATTCTGTTTATTATTTCATATTAGTGACCTTAGTGCAAAACCCAGTTTTTGCTCATGAAATTTGCAGATAACAGAGAGCTGGGAGGTGTGAGTAATCTTAAGAATCTGCCTATAAGATAGGAAGAATGAGGTGACTGTAAGAAGAATCACCACAATGAGAAAAAATTTAATACTGCAGAGTCATGCATTTAGGGACCTTATATTGTGAACTGGATGCTCATTGATCAGGAGGGATGGAGGAAGTTAGACCTCTGTGTTTATTAAGATAAATGCACTAGTAGTATTTTTTCAGCCACGGAGAAGACTGCTGTAAATGTCAAAAACACATTTTCTGTGGATATTGGAAAATATTGATATGATTAGGACAAAATACTGTTAAGATCTTGTCTGGATTGCTGGTATCAATCTGACCATCTGTACTGGAAAAAAAGGGTGAATTTAAACTGGTAAAGAAGTCTTTTGAGAGAGGATTAAAAGAACATGGCTTGATTTTGCTGACCAAGATGAAGATTCAAAGAGGATATGATAACTTTCTAGAAACACACTTAGGGGTAAATACCAAGTAGGGAGAAGAAGAGTTAAAGTTAAAAGGTAAGATCAAATGGATGTGAATTCCTAATACATTTAGGCAGGTAGTTAAAAGAAGTTCTGTAGCCATCAGAGAAATGAACTTCCAGAATTATCTTCTAGACAAAATAATGGGTGCAAGGAATCTGAATGGCTTACAAGGTGGAACTTGATAAAATAAGGGCAGGCTAAGGATGGTCCTGAAGTTGGAAAGTAAAGCTTGTGAAATGAAGCTTTGTGCATTTGATTTGCTGTTATTCTTGAAATTCTTGTAAGAGCACTAAAGGAAGATTTGTTTTGCATGTATAACTGTGTCAGGAAATGTTTGGTACCATGTGTTTTGGTACTCTCCCTTGTTTTTCACTCTCCCATCTTTTTCTGATGAGATTGGCCACAGCTTTGATGGTATTTCAAATTTGGTGCACTGATCTCAGGTCAAAAAGGAAATCTTTTTACTGGTCAAGTTGCTGAGGATCTTGTTGGGGGTAGGGGGTGGGGATGAAGAGTGCCTTTCCCTGTAGTTTGTAAAGTGATTCATTTTAGGATCATCTGAGCTCATTTCACCTAAAAAATCCCCTGTCATTACATGGGCCTTGGGAGTGACTTCTGGAAGATGGAAAAGAAAACGTGCATGTTCTTGTGCCTGTGGTGTCCTTCTCAGTTCTGTGTTCCAGGGTTGGACTGATGCATGATATTGATACTGGTGTTATGATTCAGAAAATGCTGCTTTATTGATGAAGGATAAATCTGAGTTCTTTGTTGTTTGATTTTATTAAAGATTGGTAGCATCTTTTCAAGAGTTGAGGTGCTAACTGCAGCTTTGTGGTTAGCTACCATCTGACTGACTACATTCCTTCTAAAGTTTGAACTGAGCATGATATACTTCACTTCCTGAACTGCTGTGTTAGTACTATTATGTACTTTTCTGCATTTTAAAGTTTGGATGCATTTAAATTATGGTACAGATAAATTCATAATCATCATCATGCTGTCTCGCAGTGAACAGTTTCTAAGACACATTGTGCTTAGACACTAACATTTATCATCTTATGTTGTTATTAAATTATTATGACTGGCATTTTTACCTCTTTACTATTAAATATGAGATAAAGTATAAAAGCATTCCCTACCCTTAAAAGGGATTGTAATGTTAAAACCCCAAACCAGACAAATAGTAAAGGAAAGCATTAAGTGAAGTAGTTCACATAGTGATTCAAGACAAATGAATATTTTTACCTCCAGAAAAGAAAAGTGTAGCCCAAATGCAAGGTGTAAGGAGAAATTTAAAAGGCATATGAGAGATTCTAACGGTAAAAAAAATATTACCTTCTATCCTTTTGCAAGCTTTTACAGAGTTCTTGAAGTAGCCGAGCTGCTAATAAAATATTCAGTCTACTTTTAAAAATCTGAAATAATTTACCATGATATTTCAAATATTTGTTTGAAGGTAAATGTTTTACCTGTTTATAAGTGCTGCTAGGAAGGATACTGAATTTACAAGCTAAACACAATGAAACCAAAGTATTTATCAGAGAGCTTATTTTTTAAGTAGCTGCACTGGATATAGGTATTCAGAACAAACCTCTTTCTTATGGAAGAAAGACAATTGTAAAATTTAAAAAATCTTAAAGATAGGTTCACAAAATTTATTTTAAATACATTATTTTTTGGCAGGTTATCAAATTTGGGGCATTTTTAAGGTTCTTGGACCTTGCAGATCCAGATATGTCAGATCCATTCTTGGTGTTTGTCATTCCAGGGCACAGACCTTTATGCTATTGAGAAACATGCCTGTTATGGGGTATGGTGTCGAAAACCTTTCCTTAAGGGGTCCAGAAGAGACACAGTTCTGAGCTTGAGAACTTAGTCTTTCAAGCCTTTCCACTAAAACCTAAAAAAATAGAACATCTTCTAAAATATAATGTAGGTGTGGCCTGTACAGCTCCTTTTCATTTAATCTTTCAAAGGAAGAATTCTCTTATAAAAAAGGACTAGAAAAAGTTGTAGGGAAAACATGGTAGCCTCCTTGGCTTATACGGGTTTTATTTTCTTCCTCCTTTTCATGGAAGGAATGTACCTCCTTCTCCCCTCTACCCCTGCTTTCTTATTTTATAGCCTCCCCTACCAAGAGGAGAGTTTTCATCTCTTCTTTCTAGCAGTCTAACAAGTCACAGCTGTTAGTTCAAGCACCATGTAGGAGCTACTTTCCTGTTTTCACACAGTGGGAGAATTTAAATGCAGAGTGAACCAGGAAGGGGTTTATGTGTGTTATTCCTGACACAGAACTGTTAAGTGGATTCCAGTGCATAAAAGTTTAGAGTTTGTCAGATGAAATGAAGGAGAGCAACTCCTGTAATATGAGCAAAGAAAGGAAGAGAAGACTCTCCCAACAGTAAATGGATCTGTTTAGTCAACAGACTCCTTGGATAGCATCGCAAGAATAAAAGCTTCTTGCATCTAGACTGACTGCATCATTCATCTATAGCCATGTGCCACTTGAGTTTGCCTGGCCAAGATACCATCAGCTGGCACCTCTGGAGGTGCTTATGAAGGAAATGTCAAATAATCAAACAGTTACTGATGCCTCATCATCCTTAGGAAGCATTTTCTCTGGACTAAATAAGAGTCCAGGAAAATGAGTCCTTTGTAGAAGGGAAATCATAGTTCAAAGACAACTTTATGTTACTGAATGTCTGAAATCAATAGATCCCATCTTGCTGTCATAAGCCTCTCAGAGTCAAGGACCTGGTTTCATATTATGCTTTTGAAAGTCTACCTAATAAAAATCACATTTAAGTGAGAGAACACCTTTGAAACCATTGCTGATAGTACAGATAGCTCTAAAGTTTGCCTTCAGACTTCAGTTTTCTTCCAGGCATTTCAAAAGCATGGGCTGCTGCTGCAACAGTTCTACTCATCTATCACCCATCCCTCTGGCAAGAAACATTTTTATACCTGCCAGCATATAGAAATTCAGACATCACCCTCTTTGAGAGGAATACTTCAGATTGTTTCAGTGGCTTGTGGCATGCCTTGCCAGTGCACTTATAGCCTTGCAAGTGATCATTTAAACCCTTCTTATTTTTCCTTAGATACATAAAGAGAGGGGAAGGGGTTCTGATACAGAGAAAATAGTAGCTAAGCAAGATCTTTATTTTTTCCACCAGGTGTGTAGACTTAAATTTGATCATTCTGTACAAAACCTTAAAAGGTGCTATTAAGTGTCCCTGATATATATATATAAAACAGTGGAGTAGTAGAGAGAATTAGTTAGTGGTATTGAGCTGCTGGTGCTGGATGCCAGTCTGGGACTGGTTAGTTCATTGGTTTGCTGTATAAATTTAAAAAAGGGAGATATATGTGGGAAATTAAAAATAGCATAGAGGGTGAGTGTAAATTTCACTTGTGTCATAGCATACAGAGACCGTACAGAGTAACTTCTGGTAAGTGTCAGGTCAAACATTCTTCTTCGATGCTTAAAAATCAGATGCTTAGTATTGAATTGTTAAAGGCACTATTGAAATGTTAAAGACACTGGCTCATGGAGCATTGTGCAAATTGAGGATTGTTGCAGTAGCCTACATCAAACCTTTATTACACAGAAAGCAAACATAGGAAAGACCAGAAAAGAAAAAAGTGTCAATACAAATCTTAAGTTCATATTCCAAACATTAAAGATTCATTGAAATGTAGTAATACAGATATCATCCAGTACTGTTTCCTGACCCAACCATTTGTGTAGCTTTTTCAGAGCTACAATTTTTTAAAAGCACTAAAGGAAAGATAATAGATATTAAACTGGGGGCAGAATGCATAGCAATTCTGATGATGAAACTTGTTCCTTTCCCTGTCTCTTGAGTTGTTCAGTCTGACAACCTTCCGGTCCACAAACCTAAAAATGTTGCCAAATAGCTGCAGAAAAAATAATTTCCAGAAAATGGTGGCATCTGATTTATTTCCTGCATCCTATCCTGTCTTGTTGTGGTTTTGGCTGAAAGATTGCAAGTCTTAAACTTGGAGAAGTGTCATCGGTCCTTAGAGACAGTGTCCAAACAATTGAATATGTTTAGAGGAAAGGTTTATTCTTTGGCTCTCTCAATATTTGTAGCTGCCAAATATTGAGTAGTTATGGCCAGACACAGACTCACTGTGGTTCGTGGCTAGCTCTTGAGTTCAGAAGTATCTGGAATTGTTCAAGGAAGGCTAAGGAGGTGTCCAAACATTTCCTCAAGGTTTCTTTTATATTTTGCACTACTAGCAGTCTTTAGGAATGATGGTTTCTCTCAGGAGACATTACTGACTCGTATCTCAGAAATTGGGTTAGTATATAACTTAAATAGCGAGATGACAATTTCTTTTCTGTTCATCTGAGAAACTGGACTCACTCAGATCTCTTCAGCTCAGGGTAGACAAGACTTTGGAAGAACTGAAAGCCACAGAGTTCACAGCCAGTTTTCAGAACTTGAATCAGACTCTGCTTTTGCAGGAAATCTTTTCAGTTCTGTAAGTGACAGCAGTTTTCCTCTTTTAGGAATTTTGCTACCTTCAAGGACCATAAGAATCTGACAGTCCTAATCAAAGGAGAATGCAAAAACCAACATTCCTCTTGCCCTTCTCTCTCTTATACCCCCTTTAAAAATTAATCCAAAGTTAAAGCCAAAGTTGAATCTAGATACCATTTCTGAATATGACCGAGAGATTTCAAGCCAGAGAGATGCTTTTATTTTTCTCCTTATGATGATTCTTTGTCTTGCCTTTTCTTTGGGTCATTTTCCTTGAAAGGCTCAAAAGGGTGGTGATCCTGTCTAGAAACAGAACCAAATCCTATAGGTCTTGTCCCCTTCTTCTCCTGAGATCTTTCTCATGAAAAAATCCTTGAAGAGTAGTACTTGGTCATGGTGAAAATGCGAATCATAGAACACATTGCCAGGAGGAAGAGTTTCATTTTCTGTATTCTTTTTTCCAAACACACATGCATGCACACAGTATATACTGGATTTGAATCTCTGCAATTTGGACAAATACTTCAGTAGAAGGCAATTCTGCATACTTTACTAGAGGCGAGTAATCCATCCTTTCAACATTCAGGATGGATTTGGGTCTCTAGCCTTTGAATAATTTCCATCTGTTTCTCAGTAAGACAAGAAAGTACATCATGTTCTTGGTGGGTTGTGACCATTGCCTTTCAAGTTGCTGTCCTTCAGATCTTCATTAGTCCTTAGGCTGTCATTAAATGCTTGGTAATTATTTTATTTTATATTTGTTGTTAACATCTGCAGGTGCACTGGTTATCAAGAGAACTTGCTTGTTAGAGATCATTATTACAGCAGGGTAGTTCATGACTCCTGGGAAACTTATTACCTGAAGAATCCTTGCCAAAATAAGACTTTCTTTTGCCCCATTTCAGATTTTTCCCTTGATAGAGGCCACTAGAGCTAAAGGGCTCTAGTTTACATGTGTTTGGACAGCTTCTAAAATTTAATGCAGATGGGAGATAAAGTTATATCCACAATAGAATACCCAGGTTATATATTTTTTTTTAATTTTATACTGAATAATGGTATGCAGTTTGGATATGATCTATACCAGAACAAGAGAGTTTAAAGTGAAAAATAAACATTTGAAGTTTGGACTTGGTGCATTTTCCATCAACACATGAAAGACTTGATCCGATACTGACCAAATATATGTTGATGGAAATGCTGTTCTTTCAGTCTGCTCCAAAAATCACAATTGGTAAGAAGTATCCAATCAAAAACAAAAACAAAAACAAAACCAAACAACAACAACAAAACCAAACAAACCAACCAAAGGAAAAAACCCGCCAGGTAAATTCTTAAGTGTTACTCTGGAGAAAAGTACTAACATGGAGAGAACTTTGCAATTGCTACACTATTTCCTACCATTTACCAGCTCCCTTTTCTGGAAGTCATTCTATACTCTCCTTCGTGCACCAGTCAAAGCTTCTTATAGCATCAGTTTCACAGTGAAATGTGTTCATACTTGCAAAGAATTTTTCCTTTTAAAGAAGAAAAACTGGGGATATCCTATCCTAGGTTTTAGGAATCAAGCATCATCAGAATGAGTTTATCCAGATGGCATCTCTGGTTCCAGAATAGTCCACTTGCCAGATTCATGCCCAGAAGAGTCCCTAGAAAATGTGAGGTCCACAACATCTTTGCAAATGCCTCTATCCAAACACATGTAGTATGGAAAATAAACAAGAGACATGTGCACGCCTGCAGGACTGTGATCTTGTTGGCATCATGGAGATGTGGTGGGATGGCTCCTATGACTGGAGTGTTGGAATGGTAGGATACAGATAATGGAATTAAACTGAAAGAGGGTAGATTTAGATTAGATGTAAGGAAGAAATTTTTCACTGTAAGGGTGGCGAGACACTGGAACAGGTTGCCCAGAGAAGTTGTGGATGTCCCATCCCTGGAAGCATTCAAGACCAGGTTGGACAAGGCTCTGAGCAACCTGCTCTAGTGTATGGTATCTTAGTCCATGGCAGAGGGCTTGGAACTAGATCTTTAAGGTAGGTCCCTTTCAACCCAAACCGTTCTATGATTCTATGATACTATTATCTGTCCAGCAAGAGTTGGGAGGAGGGTTCTACTCTAGCTCTGGTTTGTCAACAGCTCATCAAAAGAAATTTAATTCTGGATCTGCAGTAAACATGCACATTAAGAGAGCCCTTCCACATTCCTTACTGGAATGAAAGAAATATCATCTTCTTATTCTTCAAGAGAATCCTTGAATCCCAAGCTGCTTCTACTTGCAAATGAGAGAAGCTAGAGCTTATTTTCCAGGAGCAACAGACAGACACAACTGAAATAAACCGTCAGTAACCAAGATCTCTCACTCCTTATTCTCAGGTTCTGAACAATGAAGCAAACTCAGTCTTAGATAACCAGGTAATACAGCATTTGGAGGCAAGTGCCTTACCTCTCCATGGCTGCATTCTCTGCTCATCCCAGCTGTCAGCCTTAACTTCCCCTTGTCTGAGCTTCTTTGTACAGATATCTCACAGGAAACTCCTAGCTGCCTAAGGTTATCAATCTTCCCACTGTCTCTCTGTTGGTTCAGAGAATGAAGGGGTACTAAAGGGTAAAGGAGTTACACCTACACTCATCATTGATCTCACAGACACAGCTTCAGACAAAGCTTTTTAAGTTATTAAAGTCACAGATATGAGGTAATACTTTTATGAATTAGATACTGATTAAAAGGCAGAACTGTTAGATTTTCCACATGACAAAAGGTTAATAGTGGGGTGCCACAAGGTACAGTACTAACTACTACTGCTATTGTGTGTAATATATTGAGCAGTTACCTATAAAAAGGGTGTGAACAATGAGATGGCAAATATTGCAGATGACTTGAAAGCAAATCAGTAGCTGGAATTCAGATCCATACCCAGCTCTCCTAAGAAATCCCCCAATCTATTGCATTTTTATCACAGCAGATTCTTTTAGTCCTTTTCACTGTATTCATGAATGTAACTTGCACAATACAATATCCCAGCAACTTTATGCTTTCCATTCTGCTGAGTGAGTTTTATAGCTTTTCATTTTCATTTTCAGCCTTGGGCTGACTTGGACGACTGAATCCAGTCCCAGCCTGCAGACTGGAATCACTTCATTAGTATGCAGGGCAGGTACTGAGGGAGGCTGTCTCTATGCAACAGCTCTCAATCCACTCCTCTGATTATTATGGCTCAGGGAAGAGAGAGTGCAAGGGAAATGGAAAAAAGTGAAAGAAAAAAAAAATTACTGCCTTTTCAAATTTATATATATATCAGTATATAATATCTGGAAATATCAGCCAAGATAATGCATCTACATCTGGATTAGTAGCCAGTCATTCCCCCAGTAAATTTAAAAGCAAGTGTCTGTTAAAGATGGTCACAAGGGAAGAATCCAAACCTCAAATACTAATTACCTGTTGAATTTATTATTTCTGGACTCTTATAAGGAAGCATTTTTGACTTTAATATGAAAAGCATCATAGTGTCAAGTAACAATCCACACTGCTGCTAATTTTCTTATTTTCTGCTTGGGCAGATGGCTTCCCATGAAGCCTGTTGTAAATGTGTGCACTCGCTCGTAGAGGAGAGAACAAGGAAGATAGGAAAATGTGAGGTACTATGATTTTTCTGGTTTGCTTTAGTAACATGAAACTGTGGGGAAAAATACTATGTTTGTCTGTTGTCATTCATCCTGAGGGATAGAAAAATATTTTATAGATAATCAGATCCTCTCCTTTTTTCTGTTTCCACTTATATATATCCCAGGTGGCTGGTTTTTCATGTCTAAAATACTGCCACTTCTAGGCAGGAATATTGTGGCTGTTTTAACAATTAATTGTTATACTACACAATAGTTTTAGGACTGAAAATTAAATAAGGAATCATAATTAATTTCTTCTTAAAATGAGATTATAGGAGTCACCTTTATATGGTAGTTACCTTACCTTGCAGTAGACCTCTTGCCTTAACCTCTAAGCCAGTAGTGAGAACACTTAGCTCTTAGATTTCCTTAATCCTTGGAGTCTGGAGTTTAGTTTGCTTAAGGAGGTTCAATTATGCCATCTTCTTCCTTCCTAGGAGCCTGCCCTAACAGTTAGCAAACTGGCTGAGGTAGGGGCAGCATTTTTCTTCCTGTTGGCTCTGTGCCTTCATGCTGAAAGAACTACAAGATTTATGGTTCCAGAAGAATGGCAGACAAGAAAGAGTATGACTCACTAGCCTGGTACTCAGAGTTCTCACCTTGAAGATAGGATTCCTGAGTTCAATAGCTTTCACACTTCTCTCCCTTTATGAATCTGTGTGCCGCTCACCACTTACCCTTTTGATTGTCTTACTGGGGCATTTAATTTTCTCCTGGCACAGTACAGAAAGCCAAGGTACCTAATCTTTGAGGGTCAGGCAACTAGAATGAGCTGTTATGGTGTAATTTTTTTATTAGCACCCTGTGGATTGTTTTGAGGAGTGCCCATTTTATCAGAAGCAGAACCCAGGATTTTTATCTTGGAAAATTTACTGGGATATTCAACAAACAGATAATACTGTTCAATAGTGAATAAGATTAAAACAATGTGGAAGAAGTGATGGAGTTGAACTTCAGATGACCAATTCAAGATCATTTGTAACGGTCACTAACAGAGGAACATTTCCGAGCTCCAGGAAGTGCTGGAGTTTACTATTCATCAATCATATATAATCCAGAATTATCCATTTAATTATTTGCATGCAGACTTATGTAAAATCAATAATCACCACTGTAAGTGAAAGCTATCATTCCATCAAGGAGAAATGACACCAAGAATGGTGGAAATGAAGCCCAAGCCACTACACATCAGAGCTGGGATTTCCTAGGCTGTGTATGTATAAACTAGCATCTGCATTTTTTTAATATTGTGAATGTACGGTTTATTTCACAGTCCACCTTCTGTTTGGGAATAGAGCTGATTATTTACATAGCACAATATTTATCTTTTATTACTAATTTTGATGGGAATAAAACATTCTGTCACCTGACACTAAGGGAACAGATGGGTTCTTTTAGGGATCCTTATCAAAATGATGACAGCACTAAGTTGTAGTTACAATTAAAATTTTATTTTCTTAACAGGATATTATGATTACTATAGCACAAAATTTAGTATTAGAATTGCACAGGATTTCTACAAGCAGAATCCATGTAGTATAGTTTATAAGTAGTGTAATACAGAATCTGTAATCCAACATGATTTCTAATCACCTAGACCCTAACTTAAATTATGGTTTCTAATCATCTAGACTGTCTGCAGATCAGATCTTAATATATGATTTGCTGTATCAATATAAAAATCATAATCTAGACTCAAAAAATCATATAAAGAATCCAAGCCACTCAGTCCTTGGAGGAATCAAATGGTGGTGGAGGTTCTCCTGGCCATCAGAGGGGTCATGGGTATCACTGAAGCAGCAGCTCCAGTCCAAGTTCCCCACTTAGGACTTGATACTGCTTGATTTTTTAGACGGTGCTCTGTGTGCTGTTACACTTTCCTGTTTAGTGAGGAGGACATCAACAACACTGGGCTGGCTGGGTGCCTGGAACCTTCAAGCCTGGTGAGGAAGAGAGTATTTGGCCTGGCATCCAGGAACCTTGAAGCTGACAGGGACGGGAAGAGGAGATCTGTTTGGTTTGTCTACTTGGTTCACAGGATCTTCAGGGCCTGGTAACAAGAGTAAAGGGAACTCATATGTGACTCTTATGGTCACAGAGGATGGATATGCCTCATAAAATGGTGTTGTTAATTATGCTAACCATACTATCGGGGTTTGGGAGAAGAAGGTACAAGTCCTAGAAACACTAAGCCATTTTCTGTCTCTTTGAGATAAACATAGACAAGAAAGAGGCCTAAACTGACCCATCGTGAAGCATCTTTGATGATGAGAAGGTTTGCATCACTTATGAAACTAGGCTTTACTTTTCAAAATATTTACATGGTACATGAATGGCTGGTAAAACATCAATGTGATTGTCATTTTTAGGCTGCAGTCTTCTTCAGCACAACAATTAAGCATGTGTCTTCTGCTAAGTACAAGGTAATGCAATTGATTTCCTGGGACCTGTTTGTACCCACAATTTTAACCATGTTGCTCATCTTGTGCTCTACATGCACAACAAGAAAAGAATTTCATGGCGATGTGAATTTTAGCTTTTTAAATTTTGGAGTGTTTGACTTTGCAGCCATAATATTCTTTTAATGTAATCTCTTTATGTGTAATTTCCTGTGTTAATTCCATCATGTGGAACCACATTAAGTCTCACATGGATCATTAGTAGAGCTGGAACTTAGATATGCTTGTATGGACCTCTACCATTTGAGCTAACTGTCCCTGACAACAGGCAGCTATCCTTTATGAGAACAAGCCTCTAAAGGCAAAATGAGACAAGCACTCTGTGAAGGGATTTCATGGCTATTTGCTGACAATTGAGAAACAATGGGACTCAGGAAGATATGCAGTGGGACTGTATGTGCACTAATGGCTACAGACCCTCTGCTCTAAGTCTCTTCAGTCTCTCTCCTGTATGTGGAAAGAAACTCCTTGTCAGCTCAGCTCAGCTCAGCCTGTAGTAGGATGTGATCAGTATGGGTGAACTAATCAAAAAATTTACTTACTAGCCTCTTATATGTACTGAGTGTACATAGCTAGCCATTATAGACTTTATTATGTCAGGTTGTTTTCTACCTTACCAGTACAAATTACTTAGGAAATGAAGAAAAGTTTCTCTTTATGAGGGCTACCCTAGCATTTGGTGTGTTGTTCTGAAACATCAAGGTACCAAACCCTCTGAAAACAAGCAAGAAAATTTTACCATTGACAAAACAATATAGTTTTCTCTAAGTTATTAATCAGAAAAGACGGAGACATCTATGCTGACATTGTACAAAGTATCAGCCTGAGGCAGACGGCAGAGAAAATTTAAATTTAGATTATTAAAGTTTGGTAGTTACAAGCAACTAAACCAAGGCCTTATAATGTCAAGTGTTAGGGGACTATTACTGTGTTGAGCCAGCTCTTGACAAATGCAAAATTTTCCCAGTAAGGTCTGAACCTTAATAAGGCAAATACATGTACATAGACACATGAGACTCTGAAAGCACAACTGATTAAAACCAACCCTTACACAGATCAGATTTGTTTCACTGCCAATATTTGAGGAAATCAATAAACAAACTAAACAACCTAATTGTTGAAAAATAACATTTTAAATGGCTTTTGGATTCAGTATCACAGATTTTGTTGGTAAGGGCATTCAAAACACAAAAATTTATCTTGATCATCTCCTTTCAGCATTTTTAGTCACTATAAACTGTGAGAGTTGTGAAGACCTTGGTATGAAACGTAGGCCCGTGACAAAACAATTTACTTATTTTGGCAGTTGGCTGGAAACAAACCCACATATGCCAAATAAAAAAATTAATAATTTTATCTTGCAATTTCCATCAGTTTCTGTCTTCTGTAATTTACTAGCTTTTATGTAGTGCTCTTGATCATTAAGTGTTTTATTGTAAATTTATTCAAAGACACGTTAATAACAAAATTTTAAAAATAGATATAGTTGCATCCCCTTTTTTTTTTTCTGTAAAAAGCTGATTGGAATCTCTATTGCAGTGTACAGTATTGTTACCCATATTAGGTGGGATTTTCAAAAGTTCTAACTTTTTAACCAAAAACTTAACTTGCATTCTGTTTTAGAACAGAAGTTCTAATTTAATACAATCAGCCTATATTCTCACTAATATAATTAGAAATATAATTGATTTTCTGAATGTATCTACACTGGACTATTTCAATCTGAAATTGATGATCT
Organism: Ceryle rudis; assembly: GCA_033439905.1. Lineage (NCBI taxonomy): Eukaryota > Metazoa > Chordata > Aves > Coraciiformes > Cerylidae > Ceryle > Ceryle rudis. The sequence continues at coordinate 15,266 of JAAGNO010000529.1, read as the reverse complement.
GCTAGTTAATATGATAGTAATTTGAAGAGAAAAATCTGGACACTTATTGTTTTGAGAAGTACTTGGCTTAACATGAGACCTTTCCTTATAGTTTACCTGACTTTGCTAAAACTAGAGATACCCTGTTCTACTTTCTGTGTGTCTCTACGCCATGCACCCCTGTTTCACACTGGTGTTCTCATCCCTCGTCCATCTCTACAGAATACAAGCTTAATTTAGGACAAGGTTTTCTACTAAAAAGGAAATTAAATAGGTTTTGGGGCAGGAAAAATATGCTTTGGTTTATAGGCAAACAGTACAGATTCTACATATTGTGTGCTACATCTAATCACTCGGTAGGGCTCCAGAGACAGCCTTATGAGCTATTCTGGCCTTGCTAGTCCAGATGCTTCCCAGCAAACTTGTCATGTTGCTGGTGGACAGTGAGAAGCTGCCTCACTGTCCACCACTGTCAGTGAGAAGCTGTCTCACTGTCCTGATCAGAGATGAGAAAATGTACATGTATTTATGTACCTTTTCATCATGGTAAGATCTTTCTACATGATCCCCAAACCTGCTGCATTCTAATTTAGTGCCAGTTCCCCAGTTACTTTGCTGAGAATAAAGAGTTTATTGCTCTGCTTGGGCTTTTTGGAAAATAATGAGCTACTGGTAAAATGAACAGTGCACTACAATAATGTGCCCTCTTAAATTTTTCTGATTTTTTCAGCACTAGCACTTTATGGTTTTTTTCCCTCACCTTCCTGGACTTTCATGTGTGTGCCAAAATAGTCATCCTGTGTAGAGGGAGAAAGCCTGGTCCAGAATGCACAATGTGAAGACAGTATGTGCTGTGAGCACTGGGCATGGGACAGAGGGAATGGAGTGCCCCCAGAGGGGTACTGTATTCACATGAGAGAAGCTTTCCTAGGAGGGAGCTCCTAACAAATGCACATAATTCAGTGACTGGAAAATCACAGTAAATAGCCTTTGGCTTCCTTTTAGGAGCTGAAGGCATGGACCTTCCTGGGTAATACAGCATCAGTCATGAGGGGCTGAAAGGTTGGGTCATGAGGGGATGAAAGTTTGGGTCATGAGGGCAGAGGGAGGAAAAAAGAGTGGCTAAGAGAAACAGGGAAGAGAAATGGCCAGTGATAGTGCACATTTGCACTTTATGAGCATGCTGCATGTTCTGCAAAATAAACTGATGGCTTCTCGGACTTCTCTTCCCATCAAGAAGCCAGACTCACTGCCTACACTGGTGCTAGCTTTTGAGAAGTATCTATGAAGGGCACTATTTGCAGCATCCATTCTGGATGGAAAGGCTCGTGTGCGCCCCAGTAAAAGCTTTAGAGGACATAGTAGCTTTGATGAGTTGATCAAAAGCTTATTTATCTTCTACCCATCAGGACTTTAGTGTTTGATGAAATACTCGTATTTGCCTCCCTGTCTGATAGGACAGCATGACCAGAAGAGCACAAGATAGACAGCACTGATCAAAATGCAATCAGTATCCTAATCCAGAAAATACAGGAATCATATGTTCAGTGGGTCTTGATGTCCTTGTATTCTTCCTTGTACTCAGCAAGGCTCTGTAGGCCAGGAAGTTAAATCTCTTCTGAATAACTTTGTTAAAGGCCCTCTGTGCCAGGCACAATTAGCTAATCTCTTGGCCCCTTTCCCTCTGTTTGAGTATACTTTCTGGGAAACTGCCTTATGATCTCAGGGCAACAGTGGTATACAGTATTTGGGGATGGTGGACTCGAGCACATTTGAACTGGCCGCCTGACGATGAACTTTTCTTTCACTGCAAGACTGGTTGCAGGAGTCAGGAATGTCCAGGCTTTTTGAACAGATTGCAGTGCTTATGGGCATGAGGATAAAGCCCATCATGCTGCTGGGCAGGCTCCAACTGTTTGCACAGAGTGACTCCTTAGTCTGAAGTGGTGGAGTCACCATCCTCCCACTACAGGATGTGAAGCAGTCCTGGTTCATGGTCACCTCCTTCTCCTTACCACTCTCTGCTGGGGAAGAGATCTGTATTTGATAGGGTCTGCTATACAAGTAAGTCTAAGTAATAACTGGCAGAGGTGTTCTGTTCTAAACAGAACAGAACATCCCTCACTCTAGACAAACACCCTTTGTCTAGGATGAGGGAGAGGCCTGCAGTCCCCAGCTCTCTCCTGGTCATTGAGAATGACTGTGTACCATTCCGTTGAGTCCATGTTATTTCTTAAATGTCTGATCCCACCCAAACCAACAGAAGCAGCAGCATCAGAAGTTGCAGCAAGAGGCATCATGTGTATGTACCAAAGTTGAAAAGCAGAGGCTGATGGACAGTGCTGGCTCAAGACCTATTTATAGGGTCACAGGCTATGTGTGAAGCCACTGAGTCAGTGGAACGCATGCTTCAGGGATTCATGTTACTGGGAGGCAGAGCCAGAGGGTAACTCTTTTGCGGTTGTTCTTTCCTGCTCATTCAGTGTATGCTCAGGAAGTATGGGCACAACCTGCCTCCTGAAAAGGTCCTCAGACTGGAATGCCACTGGAATGCCCATGCCACATGACCCAGGTGTATAAAATGCACTCTGACACACCTACCAGAGGTGTAATTAGAATATGTGTTCTCTCAGTGGCAACAGAAGGAGAGCGAAAGAAATTATAAGTTAAAATAGCCCCTGCCTGCTGTATGGTTCTACTACTTTTTTCATTGTGGAAAATGTTATGATAAAGACTCCTGTTTACAAGTGGTAAGAGTGTATTACTGCATATCTGTGTCTCTGTGTGTTTGCATGTGAGAAACAAACTGAGTTGTATTCAGCATCTAATTAATCAAATTCTTTAGTGCCATAATAAGATATAGCAGTAGGAATTTGTGTGAATCAGGCAAAAGGAGGAACACGTGCTAAGGTTTTAAGATATAATCTTAGTTAACACAGAGTAGGTGACATTTCTTTTTAACCCCTGTCCTGTACTAGCAATTTTCTGCTGGTAAAGGGAAGTCTCTTATAGGAGATCCTCCTTTATCATAGGCAAAACTGGTCATCCATAATGCATAAAATTGAAAACCACGTACGTTTGAATGGCAAACAGTACAAAAGCAAAAATTATAGCAAACCAAAATCCAAACAGTAAAACCATATATCTTAAATACGCTACATTTAAATAAGAAAAGGAAGGAATTAATGTAGAATGTTAATTAACATAGAATGTTAATATCAGAAAAATATCATCAGTTCTTCATTTTCTAAGTTATGCACAAAGATTCTGAATCCATAATTTTAGGAAACTTTTTCTCTTTAAATACATCTTTACTTGGGCCCAGATTCATCAAAATGTTTAAATAGACATGAGATTATTTATATGCTAACTGCCTTTGATTCAACTGGGCCATAGAGGAGCAAAGTGCTCACCAAAGACGCTGTTTATGGAAAGGACTTGAGAAACCATAACTTCCTGCATTGCATAAACTTCCCAAGTCAAAAACCGAGAAACTGAGACAGGTTTGGCTCTTGTTCCTTCAGTACACAAGGTCTGCTAACACACAGCAATTGGCACAGAAAGACTGACTCAAATGGAGGCACTGCATGGGACCATTATAACTGGTTCTTGTATAAATGCAGGACCTGGAGGGATGATGGAGTAATCCTGGAAGTAGGACCCGCACTGATAGCACCCCGGCCGGCTGCAGCACAGAAGCAGCCTCAGAATGACTGGCTGTCATTATCTGGGCACTGGCTGTCATTATCTGGGCAGCAAGTGTTGGTTTGGCTGAAAAAAGAAACATCCTTACTCTGGAAAGTTCCCTTCCTAGTGTTCTTTGAGCTATGTGTAGCTTTGCCAGCAGGAGTTGTGCAGACTCAGAAATTCCTCCGCTTTTTCTTTTGTTTAAATATAGTAAGAGTTAAAGTAGATTCAGAGGGGACTGACCTGCAAAACTGTCACACCGATGTGAAATGGACAACCTGGCAGACAACTGGCCATAGCTGTAGTTATGGTAGATCCCATGGTATGCTCATGGAAGTCAGGTTATTAATTCTTACTGTTTTGGCCAAAATCCAGCATGCTTTATTATTTTCTGCTTCCTTCAAGCTCTTCTCTGCACTTTCAATAACGTGTTGAAGTTTTCTTCATCTCCTAGCCTAAGCTTGTGCACTGTTGCTTTCATGATGCCCCAGGAGATGATAAAGTGATAGTAAGCAATGTGATTCGAATGTACATACCTGTGGGTAAGATTTACCCGTCTGAGCTTCTGCATGGGGATTCAATACAGCTGCTATACTTCTGCTCTAGGAAAGCAGATGGAGCTGAAGGAGGTTAAAGCTGAAATGGTGTTACTGAGTCTCCAAAAACAAAAAAGGATACTGTGCAAGCAGAATTTTCTTCTGACTCAGCCTACCGATTTTATCTAGCTCACAAAAAAAACATGCATTACAACAGTTTAGGAAGCACAGTAAAGCCCATTTCTGCATTCTTGGGTGCTTCTGCTAGGTCCAAAGGGCAAACTTGCTTCAGCATAATCCATTGTTTGCTTTGGAATCTTAAAGATTAAAGGTGTCTTTAAGTGTCAGTAATTCTCATGGTTATTGTTAAATATTTCCTTTTATTATCTGTATAATAGCAGTTAGAGATTAGAAAAAACAAGGTGAGTTCCCAAGTGCACCCTCACCATTTCCTGTCTGTGAGCAGAAGAATGTTCCATGCGTGAGGAGACTCCAACTCACATGTCCCAGGAGAGTGGCCTGACCACCAGACTGCAGGCTGTTTTGAAGGCAGGCACTCTCCACCCTTCCTATTGAAACTGTGCCATGCTGCAGAAAATAATTTAAGTTCATTGGGCTAGAGAGAGAGAATGAGAGTCACAGAGAACAGAGCGTAAGAGAAAGCATGACTGTACTGGTTAAGGAACCTATCTGGCAGAGAGAATGTTAGATTCTCTTCCCAGCTTTCAGGACTGTTTCTAAAATATTTTGCATAAATAGTCACTGAAAAAAAATACAGCAACATGTTTTGGGTACCATACTCAGAAGTGCCTAATTTTTCCCATGCTCTATATAGGAAACGTAGGCACAGAACAAAAGGTTCTGATCTCCCCTCTAGGAATCCAGTACATTTCACTTTGGCACTGCGGGGCTGAAATTGTGGGTAGCTAATTCCCTTATTGGACCTGATCCTCAGACTGTCACCTCAAAAGTTTATTTCAGAGATGTGCATTCTCCATCATATTTCCCTTCTCAGTGTATTTGGCAGTGGCACTTTTTTGTATTCCTTCTTACAAGTGCTCCATTATTCCTTTGGCTATTACAGATAGTTTTAAAATTAAAAGCTTCAAAAATCAGGTAAGACTTTATCTTTGCCTAGGGTTCATTTTTTTGGTTTATATTTGATCTGCTACAGAATGCAGCCATTTTCCCATTTCAGAAGTTTGACTATGCGTGTATTCAGATAACAAACTAGACTGGAGTTGCTTTTCTCATCAAAAATGTTTGTGATACAGTTTGGTGTTTTATGCATTTCTCCAAAAGATTGCCTGGATTGGAATAAATGCACACCTTCCAGGTGAAGTTTGGAAAAAATATTTGGAGAAAAACTGATTTTGGAAAATGTCTGAGGAAAACCACAGGAATTTCTTCACCTTTTTTCTCTCTACTTTTTTTTTTTCCTAAACTAGAACATTTTCAGTATCATTGGCTTTTAGGGAGTTTAGTTTCTGGCCTAAACTTATAGAGGTTTGCAGTGATTACCTTACACCTGAGCTCAGCATTCTGACAGGGAGCGCTTCAAAAGGATATACAAGCAGTTCTTCGTGACCAGAGGTGGCTCACTGGTGTAAAGGACATTTGGAAGTGGGTTGTGGTGGCAACACAAGTTGCAGGACAGCAGAGATGGCCAGAAGTGGCAGACTGATTTTCAGATATAGTGCCTTACTTAAGAAATTGAGTTTTATTTCTGGAAAATGAAGGAATGGGTGAAATAAAAAAAAAAGGAAAGGTATTTATAATTGGGTTGCATGTCACCAGGGTTGGATTATATGCTTACAGGTCAGCCACTCTCAGATCTCTAAAATACCTTGACAGTCCTGGTTTTTTAGACAGGAAAAACAGTGTGCACTTATGTTGTGAATTACTAAGGTGATAAGTTTGTTGGTTTCACCTGCTTTATGGTGGAAAATTGTGTGTGTCTGACAGGATTATTGATAAGGCGACTTCTAGGTTGCATTAGTAAATGGCAACAAACAACAAGACCAAATGTTTCAATTTACAGGAATGTTTAATGAGGCATTTCAATAGAAAATCCAAGCTTTTGGACCTAGTTTTCTCAGGGAGCTTTGGGAAAGAGCGTTTGGTGCCTTTCAGAATTGCCATGCACTCATAACAGCTGCCTGATGTGCACTACCAACCTAGAGCAGGGTTGCTCTTTGCTGGTGTAGTGCTGTGAGGCATCTTACCCCAGTCTTTGCTTGAATGGTTCTAATGGTGCTGACACACGTTTCATCCAATTGTAGAAACTGTGTCTGGGACAGGTGTTTCAAGGAGCATTTTTGAGGTGGTGAGAAGAGCTACTATCACAGGAAGGATCAGATATAGAAGATGTTTCTGTAGTGCCAGAGCAGTCTCTCTTTTGGCCAGGCCATGGCATCTCATCTGGTCTCTGGACTTGCCAAGGCAGAGGAAAGAATTTGACGTCAGTGGTTCAGAAATCACACAGGTGGCAGTATGTCCTTTCCAGTCTCTGTTCTGGAAGCAGCTCCTCCATCTCCAGTTACATAAGAGCACTGTAACACACTTTATTACTTTCTGAAGCTGCAACTTATTTCCCAGGTTCAGTTGTATCACTTTCCTGGATGGAACCTGGTTCCAAACATAATAGTATGCTGGCTTTAGCCCTGTTCAGCATTCAGCTTGAGAAGATATTACAGGCAGGGGCAGTGGAAGAGGACAGGATGGGGCCTTGTTTTGGTTACAAGATCTAGGCAAACAGCTGTGTGGTTTTGTGAACATTTGTTTAAAAAACAAGTATAACTAGGGAAAGGCAGCTCACAAAAGATATCATTCCAGAGCTCTGAAATCCTGATACATTTCTATGCATTTCCAGGTACGTTTCCAAGTGTCAGCGCACACAAATGATGAAACCTTAACTGGAGATTTGAAGATGCTTGGAGTCAGGAATAAATGGCACTGAGAATATTTTTGGTTTTCAGTATATGCAGGAATGCAAGATAACCAGTATTTACAGCTGTACCAGGCAGATAGAGTTTTATGTTATTTCATCCCAAAACATAGAAAGAAATCATGATCGAAGCAACACAACCACTCTGGAGGAGGGGATAGTGGCTGTTCAACTGCACAATAGATTAACACCATAAAACAGGACAGAGACCAAAAACCTCCCCTTACCTTGCATAAGCACAAACAGTTTAAGAACAGAATATAGCAAACTAGCTCTGAATTTGGGAAAGATACTAAAAATTTGATGCTTCCAGATTTGTGGAGAATGTCCCGGGAACATTAAAAAGGTCAGATGTCCAATTGGTTAATTTTATTTCTCATTCTAAGGGGTCCACATCCAACAGCACAGGCACAACTCTAAGATTTTCATTGAAAAGTGATGAATTTTAACAAGCCTTTCTGGACCCCAAGTTTGCCTTGGTCTTTTATCAAAGAGCTGACCGGGGTTTATGCTACTTAGCCTGTGAACGATAATACTAACAAATGGGGAAGATAGTCAGGATTTATATAGCTTTATATTTAATATGGGGAGTTTCTAGAAGGAGTCTGTAAGTAGGGACTGTTGCCCAGACTCCAAGCTTTGGCCAAGCAGTTCTTGGCAGGCCTCAAATAGGATGGTGAAAATGCAGCTTTAAGCCATCCTTGCATCATCCTGGGGTTGTCTCCCTGCCAGCTTGGTCCCTAGTATAAACTGTAACACCAGCAGAGCTACTGTATTTTGCACTAGCTACCACTGGACCTGAGAAACTAGTCTGGTAACTGGGGATCCATGAGGCAGGCTCAGTTTAGCCATTGCTAAACTCTGTGTCTTTCACAAGGACTTGGGAAAGGAAGAGTTGTTGCAGTCCCTGCAGTGACTGCAAACCAGTGAAGGCTTTGTCATATCTGTACTGACTGATGCGCAAGTAGCTGGCTGAGCTGCCTGACAGACTCAATAGCATTGATAATGTGGCTAAAAACCAGCTCTCAGTGTCTGGAGGATCTGGCCCGTATGTCTGTGTGTGCATATGCAGATGTATGTGATGTCAGTGAGTGTCCCTGCTTGCTGCAAAGGTCACTTTGTCTGAGATTTTTCATTTGCTTCAGAATAAAGCAACCTCGAGAATGTAATGAAGGAAATGAGGTCTGAAATTTGTTTCCTAACATCCATGAATTGCAGCGCTGAGCTAAGGGGAAGGCATTCAAATCCCTCTCTGCCCTCTTGGATAGGATTCTGTTTGTAGCTCTACAATAATCAGCAGACATCAGTGTCTGCTACAACTGAATATTTTTGGTATCTAATTGGCACTCACATACCAACGTGATAAGAGCTTTAGAAATAGCTAAAGCACATAAATATTGCTTCTTCTTTTCCTGCGTGTATGTCTATATCATCTGTGTGAAGCTGTGTATTAATGTGAAAAATTCCCTGTTGATTTTAATGGGATTCATCTCTCTGCAGAGAATTTGTTGGATTCAAAGCTGCAGTAACATATAGAAGGGATAGATTTTTTTCTTTGTTCTGTGAACATCTAGATCAATTCCCGAAGTATTATTTGTGCAGAAACTGTGAATGCTCCCAGCTTGCAAATGAAGTCAACCCCTTGTTAATGTTTACAGTAAAACAGCTGTTCTCAGCATTTCTCCCCGAGCCTCAGCTACTTTAGCTCTACCATACTCAGCCTTACATCATAGCAGCTGCAATAATAAGAGACTGAAAGAGGTCAGAAGCAGCCAGTCCTGCTAAACCACACCTTTGTTTAAAAGAGATTTGGGATTGTAAAATGTCTCAACTGCTACATTTTTCAGCCTGACTGGACTCCATGCATGGGCTATGTCTTCAAAGACCTAGCTCACCAAAAGCACACAGGCACTGCCAGAACAGAGTAAAACAGAACACAGGCTCTTTATACATTTTCCCAGGAAACTTTCTATAGATCCAGACTGGGAAATGTTCCAAGGCTTCACAGAACTAAAGATAACAGTAATAAAAAAATGGGCTAGAGCACTTTTAAAAGAAATAGCTGAACCTATTATATTTGCATGGCAAAGCCTTGGTAATTTGTGCAGCAAGACTTTGATAATTTACACTAATAAAACCCAGATCACTACAGATTATTGAATTTTAGCAATTACAGGTATGTAAACAAACAACAGTCTAAGAAAAGAAAAAAGCATCAGCATGTAGGTTGCTTTCAAGACTATAATTTCTTTGTAAATGTTTATGATCACTCAAATAATAAATGCTACTGGATATATTTTGTAAAAATAATTGTTAGCAGAATGTAAATAAGAGCATTCCCCTGTTCAGTTTTCTTTTCAGAAGAGAGAGGCCATCAGTTTTCTGCTAGGCATGAAGCGTACGGTCTATTAAGCTTCAGCAGTGCCTATATTTCAGAAATACATGAATAAACAGGATTTTAAAGTCAATTTAAGAACATTTTAACAACAGGTGTCCTACACAGGATTTACTGAAACCTTTTGTTGAGCAGCAGTCAGAGATGACGTGGGTTTTTAGCATATAAGAGAAAATGTGTTCATTGATGATTTATTATATACTACATAAGAACTGGATAAAATTTATCATTTTTATTTTACTGAAAATGGAAATTTGAAAATCAAAGTAAGAATAAGATTTGTACAGTTGAAAAGTTTCCAAACAGATTTATAGGTCCTTGATTCTATGTACAAGGGGTTATTTTAGCAGCATTTTCAATTAAAATCAAGTGTGAACATTGCAGTCGCGTGCCAAATACTACCTGTGACACCTTTTAAATTCATGGTGACTAAGGAACAGCAACCTTTTCTGGTATTGCAGTTCACTGGATGATGTCACAGACTCTCAGATGATGTCACAGATGTCCTAGATTATGGCAATAGGTTGGGGCAGAGGGACTGTCACAGATGGAATGCTCACTGAGCTCAGCAGATTCCACAGCATGATGCCATCAAAAGGACTTAGTAAGAAATCCCAAATGTGCTTTCCAGTACAAAAAACAAACAAACAAACAAACAAACAAACAAACAAAAAAAACCACCCACAAAACAACAACAAAAACCACAGAAATAAGAGAAAGAAGAAGAAAGCAATAGAGGCCAGACAGCAGAATTTGTAGATTCCATTGATACCAGTACTTTTCATTGATACAGACATTTTTACTCCAGTGGGATTGCAGATGTCATTGATACATTGGAAAGACAGCGTGCAGTGGAAATTATTGGTTCTTAACTGTAATAAATTGGCCTACAGTTTCAGTTATGACTCTTAATGGTGGTGGATTATTTGCCTTGAAATAATTCTTTGAGATCCTAATGATGCCAGGGTGTAGTTTTATGAGACATTGACCAGTACAGTAAAATACATACCCTTTCCTGAAGAGTGTAGAGGCTAAATGTACAAAGACTAGACAAAGGAAATAATATGAGAGGTAATATGCAAATTTTTTACAGTAACCATAGGTACATATAGTAGCTCTGTGTTTTTATCACGAAAATCATATAGTGTCTGGGGTAGAACCACTGCTCCCAAAAAAGAAAGTTTATGAACCTTCTAACCCAAGACACTCTATGATTCCATGATTCATACGTATATATTATGTATACACCTATAATATGTATATATATGTTGTATACATAATCTAATAGAGAGCTTTTAAAAGATGCACACATCAATGACATAAACCTTTTGTAACTACACACCCAAGCTAAATATTACTTAGCAGCGTGTATTTTTCTTTGGGTTTTATTGGTGCATTCAAAGTATGATCAGTTTGTTTCTTCTGGCATAAATTGTCACCCAAACCTCTGAATAAAAACATTGCTTCTGCTCTGAGATACAGAGAAAATATATTCTAACTCACTTTAGGTACAAATGTGTCTGTCACGTTTGAAAAGGCAACAGTTAAATACATGTTTCTGCTGTCAGAAATGCAGCAGTTAAACCCTAAATAATATCTATAGGATTAAGAACCAAGCACTCTACAAGAAATCTATATGCAGTTATCTTTCCACATTTCTTCTCTATCCCCTGTCATAGACTATGAAAGATAATATAAGAAGTGCTCTAATATGTATGCTTATCTCATTATCTCCACTTTCAGGTAGGTAGAGCAAACAGTTTAACCTTAGTAGATTTATAGCAAAATAATACACATTCCTCTATGCTAGAGGAAAGAAAAAAAAGCAGGATTGATCCCAGAATGGGCACAGAGAGGGGGAGATGGGAGGGTTTTTTAAAAGAGTTTTCTGAATAATCAGGAAATCCAGTGAGACAAACAGAATGTGTAGAGAGCAATCCAGAATTATCAAATTACCATGACAACCATAGGCAAGAACCCAGAGAGAATCAGGTAAAGAAATTACAGTAGAATTACAGTTAACTTCATATTTACTTATTAAAAACAAAACAAACAAAACAAAACAAAAACCAAACCAAACAAACAAAAACTGTCAGGAAGAAATACTTCCTTTGGCCTAGCTCAGTATGGTGCAAAGGCTTGTGAAACGTAGCCTTGTTTGAAATTTTGAAATTTCTTTGCAAATGTATACAAGTAACTTTTCTCTAGATTTGCATATGCAGATTGTTTTAACCAGCAGCATTTGATGTCAGATACAGAACTTTGAATCACAGGGGCCTAAAACAGAAACTAAAAGAGAATTCAGAAAAGCTAAAGGGTGAACGTGCATGTGTGAATACACACATGTATGTGTATCCCTTGTATGTTTTTCAAAAGACCACTTTCTTTATTCAAACACTTGCTTAACACATTCACAAACAAAAAGCTTTTAAACATGAGTATAGTAAAAAATAAGTGAAACCCAAGTGAAATGAAAATAATAGGAGCCATGGTGTTTATTAAAAAAGCTGCAGGTTAACCATCAAGTGGTTACCCAGATTATGTCAAATTTGGGTTGAAATTCTGTTTGTTCAGGTATAATGTGCCATTTCATGTAATACTGTTCACATATTTTGAAAGATACGAGTACACAATTCTGAAAGGCAGAAATCCATGTTTAGAGAAGGGGGGGAGGCTGTTCATGTGGGGGGTGGTTGATTTTTTTCCCAGTTTTGAACAAAGCCCTCAAACTGCTCACACTCCAGTATATAAACAAGATTCCCCCAGTGCTTTTTCTTTCCTGTTTTATGCCACTACCTGAATGCTTATTGCGTTTTATATGCACTCTGTAAACACAGATACATGCCCATATTGATCTTTTTAAATGCTAGCTACCCTGAAGTTTGCTGTGTGGTCAGGGAGAGGAGTGATGCACTCCATTGTTCCCTGCTATGATGTCATGCTCAGGCTTCGCCTTGGTTAAACAGAACTCAGTTTACTGGACTGCAGCAAAATGTCTTTAGGGAACCCGAATTTATTGCTGTAACAAAGATGAAAAGAAATATGTAAAAAAAAAAAAAAAAAAAAAAAAAGACATCAGAAAAAGAGTATGAATTCTGGCTAAAATATTTGTAACATATTTTTCTCTACACTTTTTCAGAAGTAGATGTGTACACTCATTTATATACACGCTCAAACTGTGCATAGCTCAAAGATGTGTTTATTTTAATCTTGGAACTGGAATGAGCCAAGATTCGGTCTCAGGACTTTCATCGACACTAAGGTCTCTCTTAAACATGCAGTTTCATACCGTTCATTAACCACACATGAAGTCCACACAATGGGTCTAATCCTGCTAGCTGTCCAGTGATGTTAGTGAGAGCTAAAGGCATCAGGCTTGTTACAAGATCCGGTGGTAAATTAATTAATTTCCACCAGCATCTGAAAACTGTATGCAGGGACAGTGAGGGGAAGAAAGGGGACGACCTTTTAATTATGTTGGGAGATCCAGAACGGGAAAAGAAATATGAAGAGACTGAGTGAGAAGGAGGTTTTCCCTCCTCTTCCCTCTCTCCCTCCCTCCTGGCCTGGGAAAAAAAAAAAAAAAAAAAAAAATCCCTGGGGCCAGTCCTTCCCAAATAGGGACAGTTGGCAGGTATGTGTTAATCTTGTTCCCAGCTCTCTGGAGGAGCCACGAACAGAGGCTCACCCTGTTCTTTCAAACCAGTGCTTCCTGTCCTTCAAGAGTTAACCTTCTCTAGAACATTTATTTCACCATCTCAGGGAAAAAAAAAAAAAAACAACCCTGCAGAGCTGAGAGGCTGCAGATCACAAGGCCATTCTGATAGCCTCCTGTCCCCATGGCAACAGCAACGGCATTTATCAGTTCCTTATGAGAGCAGGCACAGCAAATCTGCATTGCACATGGCAGCCTTCCAGCCTTTCAAATGAAAGAGCACTTTGAACTGCTGCCAAGTGTGGAAGGAGCAGAGCTGTCAGGACTGCTTAATGCTGGCAGTTTGTACTTGGGAGCCTTTCAGTTCCCAGAATCCTTCAGCTGTGGCAGCCTGCCAGGTACTTAGCGGAAGCTAAAAACTAACCCCCAGACCATTCACTGCAATGCACTCAAAATTTTCCACATGTACCATGTCACAAGTGCAGTCTGTACAATGAAAGCAAACGCTTTCTGGTTGGGATTCTAATTTTATTAATAATCTAGGAAAATGCACTCGGAGATTAGCTGGCTGACAGCAGTACAGTATAGCCACTGTTTATAACTCAGGGTGTGTATGTCAAATGTGTATTTCATCCCTCAGCAATAGAATCAGTTCTGACAACAGGGGCTGCGCAGACCCAAATCTACATGCAGTACCTGAGTCGAGGGAGATCAGTGTTAGCAGAAAGGGGAGTGGGGTTATTTACAGTGGAGTATATTTAGCAATCACCATCAAATGCATAGCAGTGAGACATGGAATAGAAAAAGAAGACAGCATGGCTGGCTGGTAAATATTTTCTGCCCTTACCCTCTGCATTTTGCTGACATTGTGAGAATCTCAGAAACTTGCTGATGAATGTAGCAGAGATACATGGCTCTTGGTGGGTTTCCTTTCAATGCAGAGTTTTCATGTGAACTTTTTATTGTTTTGCATTACCCAAAGCACAAGGGCTTCTATTGGCAGAGGGAACAAATTGGCACAGTTCTGCTTTTTTTTTTTTTTTTTTTTTTTTTTTTAATCTGCACTGAGATCAAGGGCAAGGGCTTCATTTTCCAGCACTAGTCATAAGCCTTTAGCACAAATAGAATGAAAATTGTCTGTCGCTCAGGCAGTTGGACAGGGTTCAGGAAAACTATGTCTGGCACTAATTCCAAAGGGAAGGTTTGGTTCAATGCAGCATCATTAATTTCACTAAACTGTTTTCACTAGTCTATATCCCACTGTTCAAGAGCTGTTTATTATCTTTTACTAAATAATGTCTTTTGGAGTACGGAGTAATGAAAAATACCTCATATGACTTACATACATATGTATACATACATACAGATAGATACAGTATACATGGATGCACTCATCATTTTTACTTTTCTGTTTTTTCTTAACAAGTGCTTGTTTCTTACCTTTCCTTCCCATTAAAAACACATTTATAATGCCAAATATAAAATAGTAAAAATAGCCCAGAAGGCAAAAGAGATAAAAAAAAAAAAAACCCAACCAAAACCACAAACATGGATCAAAGACAATCTCACCAAATTTGTGAGTTCCACCACAGAACAAGGAAATATAGTGCCTCTTTTTCAGCTTGCAGCTATCTTTGGCTGCTGCTTGAAGACTTGACTTAATTCACCCAGGCAGTACTGTCTAAAAGGAATACACCAAGACAGTTAATTTTGGCACTTAGGCTCCCTTAGGAATTTTACCAACAGCCTTTGAAAAGAAAGTAAATGATCTTTTTTTTCCTCTTGGTTTCCCCCCATAGCTCATATTGATACATGCAAATAAAAAAAACTGGCCCCCCCCTCTCTATTCCTACCCTTATCCTGTGTCTGTATCATCCTTCTTTCAATAACAATGTTAATCAGCATTTATAAGATGGTCTCAGAGAAAAAGTGGTTTAGGTGTTTTCAGATGGCCTAGTTACAGAGGAAAAGGAGGTTATGCCATGTGAAAAACTTCCTTCCTTCCTTCCTTCCTTCCTTCCTTCCTTCCTTCCTTCCTTCCTTCCTTCCTTCCTTCCTTCCTTCCTT
>JAAGNO010000528.1:34966-53663 GCA_033439905.1 Ceryle rudis | reverse complement strand
CTTCAGGCTGAACAGCCCCAGCTCCCTCAGCCTCTCCTCATAAGACTTTCCCTCCAGTCCTTTCACCAGTCTTGTCGATCTCCTCTGGACCCGCTCCAGCACCTCAATACCCTTCTTGAAGTGCGGGGCCCAGAACTGCATCTGGAACTCAAAGCTCCATGCTGTCCCCCACAGTATCACATACCCAACTGTTTCTATATCTGAGCTTTCTACAGCTCTCATGCACTCAATACCTTCCAGTATGGCAGAGGAGAGTCTTGGGGTAGAACTCCTATGAGAGAGACAGGATTTCTGTATGACACATACTAGACTCTTCTCTGTAAGGTGCGCTCTCATTCTTCTTCCATTGCAAAAGCTACTCACCTGGACTTTTCTGGGATACTTTTATTATAGCACACCCCAGTTCTCAAATAGCTTACAGGTCCTGTGACTAGGGTTTCAGATTCTGTATTTATACACTTAGGCATCTGAAGAACATATTTAATTTTACAACCAAAGATTTCTGCTGAAACAACCATCATTCTCATGCACTCATTGATAGCACCAGTTCACAGAAAGATACATTCACAGAAATAAAACTTTGTATCTATCTCATTTTTGAGAACTTAAGGTATTTCTTCCCGGGTCTTAAATCTGGCTGGGTTGCAAAGCCTTTAAGTTCTATAGCCAGTTCTTAAAAAAAAAAAAAAAATAAAATCTCCTGCTTCTGCAGAACTGCATGTTTTTTTTTGGCTAACAGACTTGCATCGTAAGTTTTGCAGTTGTACTGACCTACATTTAAGGGGCTACAGCAGAGGTCAGTTTCCCTCTTTTTTTTTTTTTTTTTTTTTACTTTTGCAGTTAGCAGACTTCTCTCTCTCCCTGCATATTACAGTTAGTATAGAAAAGCACCTCATATTCTAATTTCCATCATCACAGCAATTTATCAATTGGAAATTTGAATACAACACACGCATATACTGAAACACTGCAAGTGTTTTTACACTTCTGAACTCTGAGTTAGCCTCAACCACATTGTAGACTCAGAGAAGCAGCTATGGACCAGCAAATTCTTACGGACTTATGTTACAGAGGTGAAAGGGGTTTTTTATTTATTTTATATTTAACTTTTTCCATATGGTAGTTGAGAATCTTCAAGCAGTGCTGTTCTGAACCTGCCAAATGTCTTAAGAGCCGGAATACATACGGACCCTTTTCTCTCTTGCTACAAGATACTCTGTCTACAGGCATTAAGTACAGAAACAGTACGGTGTCCCTGATGAAATATTCTTTTTTATATGAAAATGGAAGAACTCTATTTAATATAAATATTTGGTCTTCAATGCCTATACACAGCATCTGACAGCAAAGGAGTGGAACACTGAATAATTAAATGTACTACAGAACTACAACATTCTTTTTTCAAGAGTTAGCACTTTACCTTTTTTTTATGCAAGTAACATGCTTTATAACAGGAATAATGTCAAGTAAAGTTATCATTGTTTACCCTTAGATTTATCACTATTTCAAGGACACTTAAAAAAAAGACCGGCACTGCACTTAGGTTCTTAAATAAAACAATACTGGAATCCATTATCTCTGGAACAGGCCACACTTATATTCAAAAGTACTTACTTCTCCACCCAAAGTACAGAAACTAGTTTTACACCCATCTTCTGTGCTTTTTTCCATGTAGCCAAACGTCCATCTTTGAAGACTACATGGGTCACATTCTTGTTCAATGTCTTTGAAACCTGCAGAAGGACACAGAGAGCTCATCTTTACCTCTGATAATGAGAAAATGCTAATGAAACTAGCCAGTGTAGTCAGTATAAACCATTAGCATAAAAACTTATTCCAAACAATGTCAAGGACTCTCTTGATCTTTCCCATCTTCACAAGAAGCCTCAAGCACTCATAACTCAAGTCTCATTAGTCAAGCCAAGCCAATGAAATGCATACTACAGGGCTAGGGTAGCCCTATGCTTTCAAACTTCTCTAGGTTACCAGCTTCATCTCCCTGCTCTACTGGTACCACTATTCTTAAAACATTTATGTAGTCCAACGTAATTTTGAATCCAGTAGCCTGCAGAGAAAGTAATTCCCACTAACCAAAGAAATGCCAAATTACATGATTTGTTTAGCAAAGAACTCAGAACGGCTAACCTTACCTTTAAACTAATTCTCATCAATAAAGATCACTTTAGGCCTTGAGGGAAGGCTGAAGCTACTACAAACAAAAAATTACATGGGAGCACTTTAAAAAGAAACAGAAAACTCAGTACCTGTAATATTTGTGACATTTCCATTGTGTTGTACAACTGATCAAATTTTCAGTTATCACCCTCTAACTGACACCTGAGTGATAACATTTTTAGTTCTAAATACTTCATTCTTCACAACCGAAGCTTCCTTTTTTGGAGACTAAACACCCTACACATTGATCAGGTGTTGTGATTGTTGACATGATGAGATCAGTACAATTCATATTTTACAGCAGCATCTTCTCAGCACAGCCAAGTGGAAATAGCTGTATAGCCTTCTGTTACTGTCTCAATTGCATCACTGTACTTGGCTACCACCATGTTGGATCTATGGCTTTAAGAAAACTACTCAGCTTTTCTAAAAATTTCTGGTGACAAGCTGATTTACTGCTTCTCAGAAGAGAAGCCCCCCCCCTGTTTAAATATCTAGGTATACGAGACCAATGAATCCCTTCTGGAATAAGTTAAGACTCCAGCTATAACTGCTTACTTGCTTATGCTAGTATCCAGCTCACAGCTGGATTAGCCCAGGTCCTAAGGATGCTTGATATGTCTTTGCCTCCAAATTAAGGAGGAGCACCACCTTATACCTTCCTCTCACCTCCCCTGTCTCCACCCTTACCCCTGGATATCATCTGCTGCTCACCTGACATTAGTTTGAGATGTCTGAATCAACAATCTAGTGAAAAACTAATCTAGAATTATCCTTCCCGACAGAATGAGCCAACTCAGTTTACTATTGTGCTCAGCCCAATAAAAGGGAACAAAATGTCTGGAACAGTGAAGGGGCACGACCACCCCTTATCATTCAGAGATCTGCTAAACAGGCTCATCTGTATCATCTGCCTGTAACTTCCACCATATCCAGCTACTTTTTGATCAGCTTGAGGAATTTTGAAGTCTTATGCTTTGTCAGATGTTCTGTGAGAAAAACCTATCAGAATTCCACAGATCTGATAGTACGGCACAAAAGAACAGGAAGTATTTATTACTTTATTTATTGAAAGTTGTGTTTGCTTTTATACTAAAACCATGGGTTTTTACTGTTCTGTTATGCTGTCTCAGCTAAATTCATACAGAAAGAGAGACTTTGGGGTAAGCAAAATTTCTTGAATTACAGTAAGATATACCTACACATGCCCACTTAAGCACAAGGACTTCACTTTAATTGTTATTTAGAGCATGGCATAAGCTGCAAAAAACTCCATTAACCGCTGATGATGTGCAAGACAGAAGATGACAGTTTGACTAGTCGCTGAAATTTTACAGCTGGCAATTAAACATTTTGCATCTACAAGTCAACTACACTTGATGTCAAAAAAAAAAAAAATCACTGAGCTACATACAAAGACTCTTAGATTTATTTTTACTAGCACCTTTTGGCATTGAACCACACTTGTAGGAGTGAACAGAAGAATAAAATGTCATGGTATTTGGGTGATAAAATATCATAGTAACAAAAAAGTAGCTGCCTAGAAGTTAAAGAAAACAAATGAACATAAGGTACATACTTGTAAACCACAGGCTCTCAACACTTAGACTTGGTTTGCCCACAGTACACTGTTATATTAACAGTTACAGTACAGTATATATTAATATACAAGGTTTATAAATATAGGGAAGCTTCAAATGTATTTCTTATCTGTCACTAGATTTTTACAGGATATTCATCTATTCTCAAGTCTGTGATCATCTTTCTCCCTGCACTTTAAAAACCTCACACTACAGAGAAATATACATGACAAGCAGAACAAGCAAGCCAGTTTATAATTAAGAACTTTCCTGTACTTTTTATTTCAAAATAGTTTCCTTACTTTTGCTCCCATACAAAGAAGTTGCTGTTCAAAGGTTTTCGAGTAATTTTCTGTTCTGTTAGATGACCAAACTTCTACGAATGCAGAGATACCTGGATCAGAAAAGAGAAAACAACAGCTAATGAAGTATATACTACAGTAAAACTAGTTAAACTGCCTTTCCAACAAAATTTGGTTTTATACATACTGTATTTGGTAGCAAATACAGCTTTTAATAAACCGAGTATCAGATGTTAGCAGCAGAATGTTCTTTAATTAGAATATTTCTGTCCCTTAAATTAGCTGCAATGAAACAAACTTACACATTTGACAACTGATTTCAAATTCCACTTTATTTGTACCAAATCACCCCCAAATTAAGTACATATCACAGGGGCTAATAAAATTTAATGTCAGCTGCTTCACATAACTTCAAGTATGTAGCATTTAAGTAGCTTCCTTTATCAACCAGATTCGTAATTTCTTCAAGAAATTAAATCAGCCTTGGTTGAGAAGGTCTTTAAACAAATAAATCCAGATTTATTGACATGAATGGGTAAGCTAGTGAAACTCATAACAATCCCTTCATTAATTTTACTTAGGAGAGGCACTAAAATGACCTACAGCTCCATTGGCCAAACTCCTATCCTGAATAACAACGCAGGAAAAATCCAGAAAACTGAAGGAATGCCAGGTGACAAAAAAGACAAACTGCAGAACAGGCAACTCTCTGAACTCATGAATAAAATTCAAAGTCTCCATTTAAAAGGCTCATCCTTGGCAAACTACTCAATTATCTTAGTTACTATATATGCCCTTCCGATTCATTACTATGTAGTGGCATCTGTTTTCTCTGAACAAAAACTTCTACTCCAACAGTAGAAGCACTTTTATAAAGATTAATGTATTTTTATAATTGCTAGAAATGCTATTAACATACAAGAGAAGTATGGAACAGACAACACATTCTCAGCCAAGCCACAGGGAAAAATCTTGTTCACAGTACTATGACTTCAGCTATACAGGGCAACTTAAGACAAGTGTATTCCAATGTGACTTTGAGTTCATTCTACTACTGGACCAGCACGGACTTTGACAGAGTTGCTTTTTTTCTTGATTGCTCTAGTGTGGAAAAAATATTCCACTTGCATTTGAAAAACACAGTAACTTTCTCTTCTATCAAATATTTTACAACTTTCATAGATATAATTCTCCTAGAAAAACAAGTTGGAGCATTTCAGTGAAGGTCAAACTAGCAACTTGGAGGACATTACTTCAAAGCCGCACGCATTTGCGGGAGGATCAAAGGTATATTTTACAGTTATTAGACAATTTTAGCTAATCAAATGTACACCAACGAAAGACATGGTTTTGTACAGTTGATAGAAAGGAAACTGAGGAAAGCTTTGGAGCTTTTTTGAACGAGAAGAGTTCTGAGTAGAGCTTGGTTCTTGTAAAGGGCAACTTATACTAGAAGGTCTCAGAGAAGGCAGAGATCACAGAGAAAGAGAAATACCGAAGAGCACCTTAGCGAGGCAGACATTTAGAAAGAGACAGAAGAAACCAGACAGGATCAAGCTACGACTGACCAGGGCAGAAAGAGGCAGAGGGGAGGGGTGGCAGCGCCGGCCAGCCCCGTAACAGGAACCAACCCAAGGGGCACTCGCTCCCTCCGCTGGCAGAGGGATGCTTCCAGTCCCGCCCGCCCCTGCGGCCACACGCCCCCGCCGGGCACAGCCCGCGTCCCACTGGGGCAGGCCAGGGGCCGCTAGGCCCCGCCGCTGCTTTCGGACAGATTCGCCGCAAGGCAGAGCAGCACCGCAGCGAAGATCTCTCCATCCCGCGCCTACAGGAGGGCTTCCCACCCTCGGGGGGAGCCTCGCCACACGACCGAGATGAAGACTGACCCGCCCCAAGGGCTGGGCCCCATTTCAGGCTCAGCGCCGGGCCGCCTCGAGGACGCGTACGGGGCAGGGATAGAAGTGAGCGGCGTCGGCGAGCAGGAGTCCCCCGCAGCGGCCCTTCAACCGCCACAGCTCCGCCCGCTCTTCGCCGGCTGCCCAAGCCGGGAAACACGGGAGAAAGGGTCGCAAGGATAAGGGGCGCTGGGGCAGCGCTGTAAACAGGGCACGCTCCAGCCCAGCGGCTCTGCTCTGCCGCGCCGGGAAGAATTCCGGCTCAGGCACCGACGCTGGCCCTGCCCTCACACAGCGGACGAGCCGGTACCTTTCAGAACGAACTCCATTAGCGGCGCGACGCAGTGCAGAACCAAGAGGCTTGCCTACCCGCCACCATTTAAACCCGCCTCCCCGCGCCGCTACCGGGCCTGCGCGCTGCTCCCGGTTCCGCCGCGCCTGCGCATTGAGCCCGGCTTCTGCCAACGGAGCCGTGGGGCTCGCCCGCGGCGGGCTGATTGCTGAGCAGTCATAGCGGGTGAGGGGGAGCCTGCAGGCAGGGCTTGGCCATAGGCGTGAGGGGCGTGTGAGAGCGACGTTGATGTCGTGGCTGTAGAGCTCGGATGGAAAGTAGTTCTGAGGTCCTGAAGCCGTTCTCAGCTGCAGATGTGCTCCGTTCAGACAGCTCCAGCCTAGTGAAATACTGGGCGAGTCTGGGTGAAACAAAATTTGGAGCTTCCCAACCCCCTTGCTTTCTCGCACTTCTCGCCGAGGTGGGAGGCTACGTGCGGCTGGGTAAGGATTCCGAGGTAAATACCCCATAACTGAGTTGTTACTAAGCAGGTATTATTTATTGCAGTGCTGGGGCAGCACTGGGGATTCTCCTCCATAAGTGCTCCAACGAATCAGCAAAACACACCATCTAATATACACGAAAAACATACATATTCATCAAATTTCCTGGAAAGGGCAGTCTTACTCTAATGAGTTCCTGGAATTCATTTACATAGTCTGAGCATGTGTAATAAAATTAGGGTTAGGGTCTTTTTCCCCCCTCCGGTGGTTGTTCATAGTCTTCCTTGCACTGTTTGCGAGTTGAACTCAGGGTTTCCTTTGCCCATATGTGGTCATGGGGTGAGCTCATCCATCTTTTGGCCCTGGAAGGCTCTAAGGAGATCACTTTAAATTATTACTGGTGCTTATCTTGACACCTCGAGTCCCAGTTATCAGGGTGCTCTGGCTTAAGGAACCATTTCAAGGCCTTCTCATCTTTGCCAGGCGAGAAGTCGCAGGCTTCAAAACATTTCATTATCAACTCTACCCAACAAGTAACTAAACTATGCAAGGGAGGCTAAGAAAAGAATACAAGTAATAAGGTTTAAAATTTCTGTGCATTGACCAGGGATATCAATCCTTTCATGGGAGTGTTTTGAAAAGCCAAACTGTAAGTGAACTTTCTATGCCTGTGTTGGCCATGAAGAGTTGTCAGGAGGATTCTCTGAAGATTTTTGCTTTGTAGGAAGGTGCATCAGAGAACCAGTGTCCTCAGCTCTGGTGGCTCAAACTGCAGCATCTGAAGTGAGAAAAATAACAGCAAACCAACACAGACAGACAGTGTTAACTGAAGCATCCGAAATTACTGTATTAGTAACTGTAGTAAGCTCACCTTTACATGAACAGGCTCTGGTGATAGAAGGCTGGAGTGGAGCAAACGGGATACCACAGGGAAGTGAGAGAAAAATCTGATGTATTCCCCACAGAAAAAAAAAAAAAAAAAGATAAAATTTGTAGTAAAATACTGTAATTAGTGAGTATAAGGAGATTTACAATGAGAAAAAGGAGCACATCTTTTTTAAAGGAATATGATGCTGCACAGCTTTGTTACTTGTACTTCTTGTGTTGGGGACTTCAGAACTGGACAC
Organism: Ceryle rudis; assembly: GCA_033439905.1. Classification (NCBI taxonomy): domain Eukaryota; kingdom Metazoa; phylum Chordata; class Aves; order Coraciiformes; family Cerylidae; genus Ceryle; species Ceryle rudis. The sequence goes on along the minus strand of JAAGNO010000528.1, from coordinate 45,810 downwards.
AACACTCCAGCTGGGGTCTCACAAGAGTGGAGTAGAGGGGGAGAATCACATCCCTTGCCCTGTGGGCCACAAAATATTTTTACAAAGGTTCTCAACCGTGGCTCAGGGAGTCGAATTGTAATGCAGTGTCTGTGAACATTGGTCTGAAGGCAATTCTAGAAGTGGAGGTAGGGTAGATGTAAATGTATGCTGCCAGAGGGATTCTGTTCTGAGCATTGTTGGGAGATAACCTTCTGCTTGGTGAGAGCTCTGTTTTGTATGGAGATATATAAATGATAACCTTGAAGAGGCAGCATTTAATCTCTGAAAATCTGGTCCCACTGAAATTAATGGGAGTCTTGTCACCAAGATAGTCCTTCCTTAGATTCTGAACCATTTCAGAACCATTGAAAGCTGTGAGCCTTCCAGTGGAGGTTGGAAACACATGTAATGAAACTGAGGTGTTCAGGAAATTAGCAAGCAGATCAAAATCTGTTAAATGTGTAAATAATATTAGTGTGAAATTAGACACACCCCCACAATCTCATTGGATTGGTATAGGATAGGAAACTGTCTAATGTGAGACAGCTAAGATAGTACCACCACAAGAAAAAGGTGGTACTGTCTTCACCATACCCATGAAAACTACATGGTTTTGTGAATAGTTTCCAGCTGTGTCTGTGGGATAATTCAACTCAATCCACATGGCCAAAGCTGACACAAACAGCAGGATCCTACAGCCAGAGGTTCTAATAACAGTAAAATCTGGACAGAGGGAAATTGTAGCATAAATAAAAGCCATCAATCTGTACATAATGCTTATGTACATATATTTACAGGATGATATTTAATTTAGGATACAGGACTGAAGACCTTGCTAAAAAAATATAGGCCGTGTTTGAGCCTTTATTTGTAACATAGTAGCAGTTTTTATAGACTCTAAAAGTAAATGTGCTGATTCTACACTGGTAGAGACAAAGAAGAGTAGTAGCTACCAGGAGGTGGAACAACTTGTTATCAGAGCTGACTAGGACTACTCATGAGAACACTGGACTTGGGATACCTACCTTTTTAGTATAGAGATAAATACATATGATACTGAAAGTATCTCATGAATTTACAGTTTTGTCTTAAACTGTTGAAGTTTTCACCTCACAGTTACTTTAAGCTTTACAAGAACTTAATTCTTGGATGGTGACAAAATTCCAGCTTCAAAATTCCACTGGTAGCTATTAGCCACCTGTTCTCACGCCAGTATTGTCTGTCAGTTCCTTTTTAGCATTTATTGTCCTGTAGTACTTACAGAAAGCAGTAATTTTTTTTTACCAGTTTGAATACAGCAGGCTGTTTTAGCTTTGGTGACGTAATGAACTGCTGAGAATGAAAGCGAATGGTGTGGAAGTGAACTTAATATAAGTGCCCTGCTTTTTGCTCGGCTTGATAATATGGAATTTCATGTTGTCTATGAAGGTAGGAATACAGCATAAACTGTTAGATTGACATGGTTTCTGTATGGTCAATACTTACTAGGATGTACAGGTCAGAATGCTGCTCTGGGAAGAAAGAGTTTTGCACGTTATATTATGTTGAAAAAGGAAGGACCAGTGAAAGTTAGTTTTCAGTTGGCCTCCTAATCAAAAAGAAGTTAAGAGTCCCAAAGAAGTAAAAAGTCCTATGAACGCCTGAATGTTTCCCAGGCATCCAAACAATCTTTAAAACAACAACAATAAAAAAACCCCATACAATGCAGTAGTTGTCCAAAATTAAGTAAAATACAAAAAGGATCTATACTCTGAAGTATTTTTTTTTCTGGTAATTCAAAAGCTTCCCTCTCAGCCAGTCTTTAATTGATTGATATAAACTGCAAGGGATCTTTAGGGTAGTATTTTGTAAGGGTGTAACACAGAGACAATTTCTCAGAAACAGTTGAGATGGTAGGCTATGAATTGCTCCGTAAGATGACATTAAGCAAGTGAAAGATTCCTAGAACAATTAAGAAGGTTTGCTATTATTAAGTATAGACTAATTTTTATATTGATTATTGGGAGGTGTTTGTTTCTTTCTTTCTTTGTTTGACAGGCCTGTTTCCAATTTGGACAAGCAACAGTTTTAACCTACTGTATTTTGTTGTTTGGTGTGGGGTTTTTTTGTTGTTTTGTTTTGGTTTGGTTTTTTTCATTCTTAAATTTTCAAGTGTGAGTGATGAGTCCCAGATAAACTTAAAAATTTGGGGTATGTTACTTCCCCTGAAACAGTAAATCACAGTCAGTCAAGCTGTGTGTTTAATGCCTGAATTCTTGTGTACCAATGCAGTGCTACTTAACCATTACAGATGCAGAGACAGGAAGAAGTGCTTGGAGCAGGTGCAAACTTCCATGTTGCCTTCATGGAGGAAGCCTCAGAAAGCATCTCTGATTGTCCACATTAACAATCATAGCCTCCTCTGAGAAAGCAGACTTCTCATTTTCTCAGTAACCCTAACAGTTGTCTGTGCCTGTTTCCATTTGAATGTCGCTTTTTTTTAAGTAGCATAAAAAATTGTATGGTGTTTCATCTGCCATGTACCATGACAGTAATACTGGACTTCTAGATATACTTTACATAATCCACCCTAGGACTGTATGTGCCTTTTCTCAGGGCCATGTAATTATTTTGCAATAGCCTAATATTTCCATCTGATGAGCTCTGATACTGTAGCTGCTTGTTTATTAGTTTCTAATTTCACTGCATTCCAGTATTGCCCATCCAATTGTTTTTATATTCTGATCTGCCTCTGTTTTAATGAAGCCTCTGTTCAGGCCACCTGCAAATTTCATTAACACATACTTTTTTTTTTTTTTTTTTATTTCTAAGCTCATAATTGAAAAAGTAAGTAAGATGGGATCTTAACTGGATCTAAGACTTAACTAGAGCTGTGACTGGATCTTAACTGCTCATTCAGGAGTCTCCTTTAGTTCTCCCTCTGCTATGACCTGTCTTATCCCTATCTACCTTCCCCACTTGAGACTTCCTCAACAAAGCCCCTTCATCATATGCAGTAAAAACTTAACGTATCAAATGGTTTATTAAAGCAAGATATATTTGATCTTTGTGACTTTTGTCTAGAAAAAAGTTTTCTTATGAAAAAGAGGTATATGTTAGCATGCTCTCAGGAATCCTGATTTTGGGGTTTCACAATTTGTGTCCCTTCCCTATGCCATATGTTGCCCCAAAATGCCTTTTCCTTTCTCCTATCCTTGTTGGTATAAAAGTCAGCAAAATTGTTCCTGGCCAGTTAGCACCAGGAAGACATCTTTGAACCCAGGAATGACCACCTCCAGCTGGTTAGAACTGAATTTTGATGGTACACGGCGAAATTACAGGGTAGGAAACTAGCTAAAAGTGGTGCTAATATAGCTAAAAATTGGGGCCATACTAGTGAAAGGAAACTCTGACACTGCTGGGTTTTGTACTACTTGGTAATCTGACACACATGGTGGCAGAGGTTTGTGTTGAACTGTTGTAAATAAGACATAGGTGTCATGCCTCAGTAGTCTCAGAGGCACTCTAGTCTCATTTCTTCTCCGCATGCAGAATGCCTCCTGAGATTGCTAACAGTGGCTTGTTTGCTTTCTTGTTTTCCTCTGTTGACTGATGCTGAAAAGGCATGTTTTAGCTTTCCACTTCTGTTCCAAAGAACAAAAAAAGCTCTTCCGTTTTGCAGAGTAATTCAACCTAAAAGGCAACAGGAAATTCTTATCTCATATTTTCCCTGTTTATTTTAGTATATATTATGTAGACTATTAGTATATATTAGTAAAACAAGCAAAGAAAAAAACAGAGGTTTTTTAATAGTCATTGTGAGCAATATTGTGAAAAAAAGTTGCATAAGCTTGTCAGATGGATGTGTATTTATCATTGTCAACTCATTATTTCTGTTTGATGGAATGGGGAAAAAAAAAAACTATGAGGGACATTTATTTCTTGTCACAAAGAAAGTGAAATATTATGGATCATGTATTCTTACGAAATTGTTAAATGCACTCATCAGTGAGATAACTTTATTAATTTTCCAGTGCTGATCTTCATGATCAAGAAAATGACACAAAGTAAGTGTGAGACCTTCTTCAGGAAAGGAAAAAACAGTTATTTATTTATTTTTTTCTTTCAGCTGAGCCAGTGACACAAATTTTATTTGCTTTCCTACCCTGTAATTTAAGAAATCACCCCTTTCACATCCACAGCTAATCCGCTGACACAGCACTAGCTTTATTTTGAGTTTGTGAAACACTGATGATAGGATAGAGACCTACCCTTGTTAAGTTTTAACTCAGCCAGTAAGACAATATCTTTGACATACTATGACCCCAAAGGCCTATCACGAAAGAAAAACACAGCACCATGCTGAAAAATAACAGCCCATCATGTAATTGAGAGCATGACTCAACAACATGCTAATAAGCAGGTGTTTGTGTTGTTCATGCTGGTGCGGAAGTCTTATGCATCTGCCCTGTGAACAGCTTTCACTGCCTGCGGTTCAGGCTATGACTTCAGCTGCAAAGGGGTGGGAAAGCCAGTTTATCTGACCTCTGTTCTAAAATTCTGAGCTGAATTCTGACTTTCCCAAGCAATGAAGAACAGGACTACTGACCACTGCCTGCTTGCTTTTCATGCAACTCTTTGTGGAGATGCAGATGCAGACGATGGAAGACAGCATTAAGGACAACTATCCAAAATGCTTCTTGATCCTACTTGGCAAAGCAGGTCAAAGAAAAATGTTTAAAGATATTGGCCCATTGTGTGTGTTCAGATAGGCATTGGTGATACATGTGAGAGCAATTTAAGAGGCTTCCAGCTCCTGCTGTGAGCTCCACAGTTTATGTGAGCCTTGGGAAAAGTCATGGTAGGGTAAATTTGGAGTTCAGGCTGTGACTGAGGCAGGGAAAGTGCTGATTGACATTTGTTGCAGCTGACTCAGCTCTTGAAGCAGTGCACGTAGCAAAGAGAACAATGGTGTGAACTTCTTCTATCTCCCTGATATGAATGACAAAAGCTCATCTGAAGGCATCTAAAGTGCTTTACTGGCCAGCTAGAGCTTCTGACATGTATTAAGGATGAAGTGGTGCACAGAGGAAAGGAGCCCTCTTGTTACTATCTCTTCAGGAATACACAGCAAAACAAGGAATGCTACTACACTTGTAACTGTATTTTGTCCACATCCTGTCAGCAGATCTTGTCTCTGAAGTTAAGTAAGGTACAGGAGAGTTCAGGTTCAGAGAAATGTGACTGGCATATGCAAGAGATTCTGCATGACTATGTGGGCCTCAAATGGACTGAAAAACAGTCAGCTGAGGGGGGAAGTGGAAGTGGTATAAAAAGGGGTGTACTGAATGATGAGTGGCCTGGAAAGGGCAACTGAGAGGAGGCTGTTCATTCTCTGATTCCAATGAAGAAGTCAGGTCATCAGAAGAAATCAGCAGAAGGCAAATTCAAAACAAAATTTTCCACACAAGGAACAGCTGGGTGCTGTGGATGACAGAAATGGTCACAGAATTCAGATGGATACTGGAAGGAAAATATACTGGGGACTACTAAATATATCTCAACTATGCCTAGTTCAGGAAATCCTGAAGCTGTAAATAGGCTGAGATGTTATCTGAGGCAGATTACTGGGTTAGGTAAACTCTGACCCAGAATGCATATTTTTATGTTTCTTAAGTTCCAATTTGTGAGAGCCTTGATGCTGTAAGAAAGGAATCCATTAAGTTTGTGAATGACTGCAGCTAGGGTGTGGGGTCCATATTCCTGAGTGTATGACTGCCATTCAGAGGCACCTGCATGGGCCAGTGGGAACCTCATTAAATTCAACAAGGATATATCCTACACCGGAGCAGGAAAGACCTTTGGCAGTAATACAGTCCAGCTGGGGTGCTCCCTGTACAAGAAAGACATGAGTCAACTGGAGCAAGTTCTGTGAAGGGTCATCAGGATGACTGGAACATGTGTCCTTTGAGGAGACTAAGAGAGCTGGGCAGCCAAGCATTGGAGCAGGTTGCCCAGAGAGGTTGTGGAATACCAGTTCTTGGAGGTTTTCAAAAGCTGAGTGCACAAAGACCCAAGAAAACATTGTCTCAGTTCAGTGTTGCACCTGACTAAAACTCCCAAGACCTCTTCCAACCAGATTTATTCTTTTAAGTCTATGAATTTTTCAGCTAAATCACCTCCCTGAACTGGGTCGCTGCATGATTTCTGAGTGACAGTGCCTGTGTGAAGCAGGGGATGGGGCCACGGGACAGAGGGATAGGCCAAAGCATATCTGACTTGGGTCTGTGTAAGCTGTTGTGGAACTGCACCTTCACAATGGTCTATGACACCTTTCACCTCCTGCTGTAGATCAGGCCAGTGTTCTAAAGGTGGAAGAAAACCACCTGGAACAAAACAACCTATACAATCTGATCTTTTAGAGGAGAACAAATCTGATACCTCCCCGGGTCCTGGGTTAAAGGTGTGACAAAACTTCCTGCCCTCTAACGGACCTCAGGTTATTATCCATTAGTGATTTTTCATGTAGGCAGCGATAAAGTTGCAACAAGAAATCCGAGGGACAACTGGTCAAGGGATCAGGAGCACAAGTAGTGTTCTCCTCTATCCTTCCAGTTTCAGGGAATGATGAGGGAAGAAACAGTAATAGATCAGTATCTGTCTCTGAGCCTGGTGTCAGTATGCTTCTGGACAAAATGTCCAACACAGAGCTAGTCAAGTCCCTAATACATTAGGTAAGCAATTGTCTGTTGGGCTGGGCTCAAAGAGTTATAGTAAATAGGGTTATGTCAGGCTGGCAGCCAGTCACCAGTGGGGTTCCGTGAGGGTCAATTTTAGTGCCAGTTCTCATTAATGTTTTTATAAATGATCTGGATGCAGGAATCAAATGTACATTAAGTAAGTTTATTGATGATACTAAACTAGGAGGAGGAGTGGACTCCCTTGAGTGTAGGGAGGCCTTACAGAGAGATCTGGATAGACTCCAGAGATAAGACTCCGAACTCAGATAGACTCCAGACTCCAGAGCTGGGGAATCGCCAACCGTATTAAATTGAACAAGACCCAGTGCAGGGTTCCCTGCCCAGGTGAAGGTTATTCTGGTTATTCATGCAAATTGGGGATGATAGACTGGGGAGAGAATCTCCCATGGAAAGACATCTGGGGGTTTGGTCTGATAGCAAGTTGAATAGGAGTCAACAATGTGCCCTTGCAGCCAAAAGGGCCAACTGTGTCCTGAGGTGCATCAAGCACAGCATAGCTAGCGAGTTGAGCGAGGTGATTGTCCCACTTGACACTGCACTAGAGCAGCCCCTCCACAAGTACTGTGTGCAGTTCTGGGCATCTCAATATAAGAAGAACATCAAACTATTAGTGTGTGTCCAGAGGAGGGTGACCAAGATGGTGAAAGGTCTTGAGGTCAGGACTTCTGAGAAGCAACTGTGGTCAGTTGGTTTGTTAAGCTTGGAGAAGAGAAAGTTGAGGGGTGACCTTACTGCAGTCTGCAATTTCCTCAAGAGGAGCAGTAAAGGGAGAGGTGCTGATCTCTCTCTGGTGACCAGTGACAGGAGACGAGGAAATGGAACGAAACTGTGGCAGGGGAAGGTTCTTCACTGTAAGAGTGGTTGGTCACTGGAACAGGCTCCCCAGGGAACTGGTTATGGCACCAAGTCTGTCAGTTCACGTAGTGTCTGGACAACACTTTGAGTCAAATAGTTTAGTTTTAAGTAGTCCTGTGAGGAGTGAGGAGTTGGACTTGATGATCCTTATGGGTCCCTTCCAACTTGAGATATTCTATGATTCTGTGAACAGATGACCATTGGGAATGCTGTCTTTTGGGATGTTATGGAGCACTTAGTTTTTATTGTAGCATTTATAAAAATTATTGATAGAGTCAGCTGGAATTCTCATTGTCTAATGCCCTTTTGTGCTGTACATTCTGATAAAATGAGTGATCTGGAAAGTTTTGTGGGGTTTTTGGTTTTTTTTTTCATTCTACTTGTCCATTCCATCCCGCTTCTCTTCAAGTATGTTTAAACAGTATTTTGATTAAGAGCTGCAAAAACATTTTTTGTGTGTCTCTAGGTCTGCTTAGTTAATCTGTGATGAACAGTAATTGGATGGAAGAAGCACACCAGAACTAAGTATAACTCTCAGTGCCGTTACATGTGCAAGCAGACAGTAGACAAGCGGCAAAAGAACAAATGACAAATGTTAGATAAATATCCATTTATGTTTAAGTAGAGCAAACCCATTTTGGTTGTTTCTATTGCTCATCATAGTAATCAGCAATATTACTAAACTTTTATGCAATTCTAGTGAAGCCAGTAATTAATATGGCCCATCTAATATTAAATGGAATAAAATTGAGAAATGTTTTATAAGGAAAAAGGTAAATGGCAGATGGGAGATTGAGAATGCTAAAGATTAACCCATTTGCTTTTCAGCTTTTTGAATTTGGATTCAAATTTCTCTTTCAGCAAGGCAGAGACAGAATATATTTGGGACATCAGAATACAACAAAACCTATCAGAAAAGCAAGCAACTTTGTCAGACTGTTCAAAGCACAGTGAAACAGGGTAAAAGACTGCTCCCCAGTTAAAAGTGATTCGTGTCATTATGTAATGCTTGCAGAACACTTACATGAATTATATCACTTATGAATGTATTGACCCTGTGAGCTACAAGATACATAGATCACTTCTGAGGGAACTGCAATACAAGCAATATTTGTTATGCAACAATCCAATGGATGTGAAAATTTTAAATGACATATAAATCTTCTGGAAAAGTTGTAGAGATCCACAGAATGGAAAATACTGAAAGTCACAGACTGATGCCAAGACTGTTATTTGACTTTAATAAGGCACACCAAAGTTTTAGAGCAAAAAGGGTTGAAGAATGAGGTAATTTTGAGGTGGTTATCTAGCTACTTTAGTTTCTGTATTCTTTCACATAATGCAGTTCTGATATATTGTGTAACACAAAGCTAGACACCATGTAATCTAGAAGACTACCTTGTTCTTGCTGTGTCATGTTAATTTGCCACACGTATGTTTCATTTCCATATGCCTGTTGGCAAAGTTAAGGAGTTATTCCTTCAGGCAGCTCAGCAGCACATTTCTGAAACTTGACTTCCATTCTTCTAGTTGAAGTTTTCACATAATTTTTTTGTTGGCTAGAAATTAAGGCCTGGGACTCACAAGGATATGGCTAACAGTAAAAACATTTTGGGTAGTAGTAGGCTCCAGACCTGTGATTAGATTAAATTTCAGTGTGTCTACTGTATAGAATATTTTTGTTGTTAAGGTACAGGCTTATAGAGAAGCCACTATGGAATTCTTCTCTTAATTTACAGCACAACAGCTTGTCCAATAACTGCCAAAAAGTAACTGCTCTTACCTCAAAGGAAGTGAATGATTGATTACCCTTTCTCACTGACTAGTGAGAAAATGTTTACAAGAGGCAAAGTATGTACATGGATTGTTAGAGTGGAGTGACAAATTCATTGCATGTTTGTGGCCTGTGTTAACTTCTTTTATCTTGATGCATTCCTGATAGTCTTAAAAAATATCACCTGAAAAAAGACACGTAGAGAGGTTTAGACTGAGCATCTAAAATTGTTGGTTTGGAAAAATTAGACCGAAATCTAACATTCTTAACAATGGAAGAAAGTTGGGGCAAAGAAACAGTTCATTGCCCTCTCATATAAGACTTTCAGAGTGTAGCAAAATTGCGTCCGACAAAAAGGAAGTGAATATTTTATTAGGAAAAAAGTTGTATCACTGTACTTGCTCGAATGAGAAATAGTATATAAAGTCTCACATGGGATTGTAAAAGGATTCGTGCTCTAGGAATATACTCAAGTGATGTGGAATTCGTCTGCTTTGTTTTCCTATTGTAAGAAGGAGTTCTTCCTGGCAATATATTGAATTGTAAAAAGGATTTGAATGTCTCTTGAGGCTGAGAAAGTGTTCTTAATAGAGAGAAACTTCAGGAGCAGCAAAGTTCAGGAGAAACAATAGAATGACTGAGGTATATGTCTTTTTCTCTCCCTGTAAAGGGAGAACTTTGAATCCAGCATATGTACATCTTATTAGAAGCATGGAGAAGAAATTACTGGGCTATGATGTATGCTTTCCAACAGTTCAACAAGTCTTCTCCAAATTAGTCTCATTGTAGTCTTCAGTATGGTAAATGTCAGGGGCATTTTGAACTTCAGGACAACACCAAGGGTAACATTTGGCTCCTTTGTTTTAAATGCAGACACCCTAAGTAGTTTGGCACACAGTTTTGATGCAGTACATCCATAAAATATCTTTGAAGGTGAAACAGGCTTAAGAAGTTATCCCTTCCATACACAGAGGGTAATACCACTGTTGTTTGCTGTCCCCTCTTAGCAGCAGTATGCTGTTAGATGTTCATGGTGCACTGTTGGCTGCAATCAGGTTACAGGTAATGTCTTCTCTTCCAAGACCCATTTATTTGAACAATGTTATTTCATTTTAGTCCTCTGATTCAGGGCTAGTAGGACGGTCCAGGAGGAGCTCTTCAGGATAAGAAACTTAAGTATGCTTCATTATTAAAGACAGCATATTATGATCTACAGCCTCCTTTTTGACAGCTGTGTTATACATGGCCTCTCTTCTTTGCATTATTCAGTGGTGATCCTTGCTTTTTCTGGTCTGTGACCCAATGTTGTATGAGAAAAAAATTCTGGCTTCAGAAAGGAAAAGGAAAATCATGTCCTTGTCCCAGACCTGTCTGTGATCATAACATCAAGATCACTACACCCAGACTATGAAGCCAGAATGTGGCATGTATCGCTGCAAAAGTTATGTTTGATT
>JAAGNO010000528.1:0-25840 GCA_033439905.1 Ceryle rudis | reverse complement strand
GTATAGAACCATAATATAATATAATATAATATAATATAATATAATATAATATAATATAATATAATCCAAGAGTTGGACCTTAATTAAACTGCTCTTTTTTCACATGAGAACTTTCTGATCTCCACTGATTTTAGAAGGAATCCATAGAGATTTTTCTCACAAGGCTTTTAAATTCAGCTTTCATATGAGTATGTCATCCCCTATTTGCTGTTGAGTGAATTCATAATACGGTGATTGTCTAGGGCATATTAGAAATTATTTACAATAGTAAGTAAATACTGGACAATGAGTTTGTTACCTCATGTTGATTGACTTAATTATTGGTGCACTGAATATTTGCAGCATGGTAATTGCTTTAAAGTGTGCATAATAAGCAAAATGAACTTTTCTAGCCTGTAAATTCTGTGGTGTTCAGTACAATTGCTCACTAAAAAAGTATTCCTATATCTTTACAGGTTTGAAATCGTTGCACTGTCATACATCTGAAAGACAAAGGTTCAGCCTTTGAAACATGTATTCAATATTGAATCAGCTGCAGAGCTTAGAGACTTACCAATATTTTCTTTTCAATATTTTGATATGAATATATCCTTTTGGTATTAAATCTAAAATAGATATGCAATGGTCCATGCAAAATTTCAGAAACAAGAGATCTTTACTATAAAACTTTTAAAGTATAAGAACTCTAAGCAGTAATTTAATTTTACATAGAAAGAGTAAAAGCACTATTTGCCACTGATTTTGTCTGTGTGTATTCTTTGTACTGCATGAAAGGTCTTATGCAGTTATAAGTTTATTACTTATACGTGTTTTTTATTTGCCCTCTGTCTGTTAAGTCTTACTTGACTTGTGTTTATTTATTTATTTATGCTCAAATGAATTATTATGGGATTGTTTTTAAATTTAAATTTCTTTTGATCATGGCTTATCCAGGTCTTTTTCTCTTTTGATCATGAAGGGAAATATAAAACAATCTATTTGTGAAATCCTTTCAAATAAAGATAAAACAGATACATATCCAAAATATCTTTCCCGATCTGGAAAGCACAGAGGGAATGCATCACCTTTTTCAAAGTTAACCTTGTACATATTCAAGGCATGTAAATAGGAAAACAAAACCACAGAGTAAGCAAAAAATTGGCTTCAAACTTATCTAAAGGACCTTCAGTGTGATATAAAATGTTTGAGACTGGTGATGTGACGTGCTTATGAGGCACATATGTAACATCTATATTTTTATTATAGTGCTGTGTAAACAAGTTTCATGAGAGGTTTGGCTAACTTGTCTTACAGTCTAGTAGAAATATTTTTTTCTGCTTGACTTGCAAAGAATCTGATCCAGCAGTTTGTACCCAAGCAAACTTCAGATGTGTATTTCTTGTCTTCATAAGTGTCCTAGAACAAGATTCTAAATGTTCCCTACACAAATGGATTGATGAAGTGGTAAATAAAGGTAAGAAAAAAAGACTCTACTTTTAAGAAATACTAAGATGTTAATATTTAAATATTAACATTAGGGTTTTGTTTTGTTTTGTTTGGGGTTTTTTACTTTTTTTTTTCCTTTACTCATTAGTTTAGGATTCCAACTAATGGTCAAAGAGAGAGAAATGGAGGCAGAATAAAGCCATACTTTGCTTTTATCTTTGTCTTCCCAACCACAGGTGCTCTTTCTGATCTAGTCTAATATCATCATGCTTCTCCTAAAGTTCAAAATTCAAATTTACATCAAAGAAGCCTTCCTTATCTGCACAAGTATCTTTGCCATATTTTTATGACAGTCTAATTATTTGATCTACTTCTATATAAAAGACACGGTATAAAGCAGGACATCGGGGGGTATTTACATTGACTAACTCCAGGCACAGGAGGGTAATTTCTCTAGGCTTCCTCAGTATTTGTTAGAGGTCCTTGTATGAAATACTTCAGAGTAGCAGCCTGGTTTAGTTTGCTCTGAGGTGCTTTTTAGAGAAAATATTCTCCCTCTGCTGTATACAGAAAGCCTGGAAAAGTAACATTCCTTGCTTAAGGTCTTGTGACTCCTGCATAGGCTGCCCCATCATCTATCCATACTTGCTTATTTGAGGTTATGTTTCCTAATCTATACTTTAACAAAGGCTAGACTTTCAAAAATCTTGAAACCCCAAAATTCATTTTGATGAACATTTACAGGTGTTACATCTTCTTAACAGCCTTTCCACCTTGCTATACAGAATTGTATACATATTTAAGGCCCATCTCTGACACATGGATTTTTTACATTGTCGTATATATAGTAGATGTTCATTATAATATGTATATGCATTATATAGTCCATATTGTCTACACTGCCTATATTACATATTTTATGCAAATGTTAACCACCACTTAGTCTTCATATTTGAACTCTAGCATAGTCTTCTAATTTCAGCTCACATTTTTGAAGAGCTGAGAAGATGGTGATTAATGATTCTCTCTCTACTCTGTACTATAGTGAAAGTATGGACATTGCATAGTAGAAGTTGCATAAATTTGTAACTATTTCAAAAAGTAAGTAGCTGCTTCCCCAAGCTTTCAATTTTTGTTTGAAAATGTCTCCCATGGGATTCTGCCGAGCAGATTTCTAACAAGCTGAAATTTTCTCTTCTTAGGTCTAAGGTTGTGATTCTACTATTTGTTTTGCTCACTTTTCTCAGAATTTTAAACTCCACAATCTTAAGGTCACTGCAGCCAAGGCTGCCCTTGATCTTCACATCCTTGACCAATTCTTAGTTATGTGGGAGTAATAGGTCCAGCAGCAACAGTTACATAAACACACATATTCCTGTACAGAGTTTGACTGTATGGTCCAGAATGTCTAAACATACTTAAAATACTGGAAAAACCTTAGTGAGGAATAGACTCACTGCTTTGGAGAGGAATTTGTAAACTGTGCTATCACCGTTCATGTTGCCATGCACAAAGATGCATATCTATCATTGGAAAAGTCCAAGGTTGTGAAAAAGTCAATAGTTATTGAGAGATTTATCCCTTTCAAAGTATTAAATTCTGAATATATATACAGTTCAAGATTAAACTTCTAAATTGTGAGTACTTGGATCAATGCTTGATATACCAAGGTGCTACAAATGCTCTTTCAATTCAGTGTTTATTTGAGCCATGTCTCCTAGCAGTCTTTGAAAGCTATTATTGCACTTCTACTCTCTGTAGGATAACTAGGGTAGCTGTGATTTTAGAGTAGACCTCAGGAGAAGATATGCACCAAATATAAGTACCCACTTAAATTCCACCTCATCTATTGAAACAGGATCTAAATGAGCATAAAGGTCAGACAGGGTTTTTTTTTTGGCTTCTGTGTGCAGGGATTGTTTTCATTCTGTGCACATTTATAGGCATATTGATGAATCTTCTGTGTTTCTCATGTATCTCCATGTAACCTTTTTTATTTACATCAACAGAAAAAAAAAAAAATCCTTCTTTGTTTTACAGACCTTGGTTTAAAATGCTAGACCAGTTCTCACTCCTGTCCAGATTAGTGAATCAGACAAAGCACTCGTCCATCATAATTCTTAAGCCAGATACCTGTTTGGTATGTAACCATTAAATCTGCAGGGAAAAAAACAAACAAACAAAAACCTAAGGACCTCAACCTTTCCCTTCCATAAAGTCAGAATGCCCTTCTCCAAGCCCCTGTCACAACTGCCCTCATAGGAATAGCAGAGTATGGAAGAGGCAGGGCCAAGCTCTGACAGATTTTTGGCTGCCATGATGTTTGGCAGAAGCCAGAATAAATCACTCAATCTCTGTTCAGGAGAAATTAGGTTAGTTTAGGATAGGGATAGAAGAAAACAGAAAATCACTATTGTCTTAGCTGAACAAAGCACAGATTCAGAATAGTCTTCCTTTTTTTCCTCAGCATTACAAACAAAACTGGGAATACTTTTTTTCAGTATAGCACATTGTATGGGATTGTCTTCCACAAGCTTATTGCACCTGGCTAAGGGCATAATGTAAGTAAAAGACTTGTGAACATGCATAAGTGCTCAAATGAATGTGCAGTTTCAGTTTTCATCTCTTCAAGTCTATTTTCTTTCTCTCCTTGGTTTTCCTGAGGCATGTGTTTTTTTCTTTGTTTATGTACAGCGACTTCTTCAGTCGTCATGCCTACTTTGACTACACAACAACATTTTCCCTCTTATGTTTTATGCTTTGACCTCTCAAGCCCCTCACCTTCTCCAAATGTGTTGTTTCTGCATCAAGAGAGAGGAGCACAACCACTGGGTAAATAAAAAGTAGTTAGTTCTTCAAAGAACTAGACTGCAGGCTTAGTCCCAAACCTGGGTACGTACTTCTGGTATGAAAGAAAAGCAGATGAAAAGCTAGTGAAGCTTTTTGGGGCTGTTGTGTTGTTAAGAAGACTCAGAGGCCAAAAGAGAGGAGTTACCAAGGAAGTACCAGGCATAGCCTGAACCAGTGTCGGGAATGTCATCCTTAGAAAGGCAGCTTTTGGGATCGAGAACTCCAGGGCAGAGCTATAAACTAAGAGATGTATTTCTTTATGTGTTCACAGAAAAAGGGGTTTGTACTTTTTAATGTTGATGTAAATAAACAAGATTGTATTATCAGCATCCCTTCAAGCAAACAACTCTTCAGCCCCAAAGTCTGGATAACTGCTTAGGTCAAAAAGGGATAACAGTATGTATTTATGTAGAGTGAATAATACATGAATCTCTTGCTCTCCAAATGTGTTACTGTGTTCTTTAGAATGTCATTCATTAATCTGTATGACACAGATAGTGGGAGCAGGTCAAAAAGGTTAAAGATAATTAAGAATTGATTATCACCTGAGAAGCCAAATGAAAAGACACATTTTTCCCCAATGACTGGAACTGTTGAATTAATTTATAAACCCAAGAATCTTTCTTTGGGTTCAAATTCTGTTTCTCCTCACAATTACTGATATTTTGGTTTTCTATAATTTAATATTTGCATGTATCAGTGATGTTGCATAGTGCCTTAGGTCCCTTAGCTTCTGTAGTGCTAAGGGCCTTCTCTTTCTCTTTCTGTAGTCTGCTTTTTGCTTGCAGCTGTGTAAACTTTCAACCAAGTTGCTGAACACCTCCTAGGGGAGGACACTTTCTTGGGAACTTCCATCACTTCTCTTTGCAGTTGGCCACTTTCCCTTTCTCTCTCTCTCTCCTCACCTCCTTTTGTTTTCATTTTTTCCTCAAAATAACATTTACTCTTAAGTTTGCTATATGCCTTTGATACAGACCCTCCTGATCTTTGTGTATGTGAATCTGTCAGAAAAAAAAAAAACCTTTAGAAAAAGGTACAAAAATAGTCTTTCATTGACCCATTATAAAGCATTTAGATGAAGAAGAATTTTCATGAGAAACACAGAATTACATTGATAAGTCTTTTAATCCATTGAAGAACAAGCTCTAGGCACATAGGCTTCTTTTCTGTGCAATATTAATATTTGGTATGAAGTATTTCTTGAATATGAGTCCTGAAGACTTCTAACCAGTGGCAAGTGCTTTCTACAACTAGTTCTAGATTCCTAGATTGACTTTGCAAAATAATTGCTAATGTCATTTGCTTCCAAACATTATCTACCCTTGTAAGTGCAGTGTTGAGGACTGACCTAAGGATTTTTGAGAGAATATTAGTAAGGCAATCCTTTGTGTTAAGTTTGTCTGCCATCCCACTCAGGAGTGGGTCCCATTACAATCTGTTGTATTTTTTTCTAAATAACTTGTATAAATATCCATCCTACATCTGGCATAAACCATACAATCTATGTAATATTTTCATCATTTAATAAACATGATGAGGTGCATCAAACACAGTATAACCAGTCAAAAGAGGTGATTATGCCATTATATTCAGCTTTGGTGTGGTCTCACCTTGAATACTGCATGCAGTTCTGGGCCCCACAATTTAAGAAGGATGTGAAGGTCCTAGAATGTGTCCAGAGGAGGGCAACAAAGCTGGTGAAAGGGTTAGAAGGAATGTCCTGTGAGTAGTGGGTAAGGTCTTTGGATTTGTCTGTTTTGGAGAAAGGGAGGATGAGTGGTGACCTCATTGCTCTCTACAGCTTCCTGAGAAGGGGAAGTGGAGAGGGAGGTGCTGAGCTCTTCTCCCTGGTCTCCAGTGATAGGAGGCATGGGAATGATTCAAACCTCTACCAGGGGAGGTTTAAACTGGACATTAAGAAGCATTTCTTTACTGAGAGGGTGATCAAACTCCAGACCCAGGTTCCTAGAGAGGTAGTCGATGTCCCTCCCAAGCCTGTCAGTGTTTACAAGGCATTTGGACAATGCCCTTGATACCATGCTTTAATTTTTCGTCAACCCTGAATTGGTCAGGCAGGTGGACTTGATGATTGTTATAGGTCTCTTCCATCTGAATCTTTCTATTCTATTCTATTCTATTCTATTCTATTCTATTCTATTCTATTCTATTGCTATCAATACTAATTCTGTGCTTTATTTGTACTTCTGAAGTTTCCACTGGTTTTATTTTAAGGTCTAAACACATACTTTCATAAGCCTGTTGTATAGCACAGATGATGATGTGGTTGCAATATCACTATGATACCTATTTTTGTTACTTCACTTGGCTCATAAAGTTCTGCTGGGATTTCTTTTAGCATTCTAAACTACTGATTAGTTTCAAGATGCATTTTCTCTTTTAAGAAACAGGGGAAAAAATATCTTCCTAGAGAAATATTTCATTCTTTCTGCTTCCACCATAAATGTTGAATTTCTTTCAGTATGGCCTGAAGCCCAGGACAGGCAATATTCTGTAATGTACCAGTGGCAGGATTAAGGTCCAGTATTTTGTGATCCATCAGTGTAGAAATATACCATTGGCAGGGCAGATCATTGGCAAGGAGATGGAATGTGTGCAGTACTTTCTATCAGTCATGTCACTGCTGAAATATCAGACCTTACGCTTGTTGTACTATGTGTGAAAAAGCAATTTATATTTAATTATTACATTTCTACAATGTGTTAGTGATCATTTCACTCTTCTTTAGATGTCTGCACAGTTATACTCCTGATATTAGAGGATTTATTTTACTGCTGGAGAAAGATGAAAGTGACACTAATAATACTTCTTAAATACAAAAAATACTTGCATAGTCTCTTTTGGTATATAGTCTAAGAAATATAGAGAATATGTGACATATGGTATAGAGATTATGGTGTCATTTGTTTGGCATACATAAATTTAAGGCTAAAATTGCTGTATCATTTATTTGCTCATAACAGGTCATTGCATTTCACTTTGTTTTTCCGAGGCACATCTTTTGAAAATCGATCAAATCTCTAATTGAAGCTTTTTGTCAGTAATGGGAAAATTCAATGTTTACACGTTATCAACACTGAAATTTTGTGCCTGAGCTTTCACATGAATTTCTGTGGATTCAACTTCAAGTCACTGGTTCCTGCTTTGCTCTCTCCTGCTAGATTAAATAGCCTTAGCACCTGGTGTTTTCTCCCTGCAAATGTACTTACATTCTGTAATCTCATAGCTTCATCTTTTTGATAAAACTGGATGGATCTATTTTGTCCCTCACTGAAAGGCATTTTCACCAACCCTCAAATTATTCTGTATTCTTTTCAATACTGCTGAATTTTCAACAACTTTTTCTAGACATAACTCCTAGACCTAGATGCAATCTGCTTGGATTACTTTTGCCAGGGTATACAGCACAGTGAAGGCAGCACACCGGGAGTTTATGTTTAGTTGCTAACCTGCTGTGATTTGTAAATGCTTTTTAGTTGCTGCTTTTCAGGATAAAGTCTGTCATACTTGTAGGTTTTACCTCTGTTCTTGGTTTCTACAAATATAACATAGCATTTGGCATTACTAATTTATGTGACGTTTAAATAGAGGACAAACTTAGCAAGTGAGACAGATTGTTCTGCATGATTCCTTTTCCTCATCATTATTTATTACTCTGCTAACTGTATGGTCATGTTTAATAATTTTTAACCAACTCACTAATGAAAATGTTGGATAGAATCAGGCCTCGAACCAATTCCTTTGGTAGTTCCTGAAAAAGACTCCCAGTCAATTGAAAACTTTTCAGGGACAACAGTTCTTGAAGGTATTTAATCTTATACCAGATCTTAACCAGATTACCCACGGGTCCAAGTTCTCAGCAATCCTTGTTTGTCAGTCTTTTAGCTTGATCACAGGCATGGTCTAGACCAATTTCAGAGACTCTTTTGAATTTTCAGGATTAATCTGACATTTCTTGCTTAATAAGTTCATATGTTTTCAAAAGGTATTCCAAGCTCATTTACATATGCAAGCTTTGAGTACTAAAAGTTTCCAAATAACAATGATTTCTGGAATTTTTTCACCCTACTTCATCTCTCTTCATCTCCCTGATTCAACTTCATGAAATAAAATAAAACACCCCCCTCCCCCAAAAAAAAAAATCCGCCCCACAACATGTGGGTCTTTTGGTGTGTATGTNNNCCCATCCTTTTTGGTGACTCCAAGGTCAGTCTAAGATTCAGTGTATATACTATCCATGGTAGCTTTTAACCTGTTTACCGTATGCTTTACTGATATGGTCTGATGCTAAGGCATCACAGTGTAATGCAGTGCCCATCACATGCTTTCTGAGTCTATATATTAAATGTATATAATGCCGTTCATCACTCTCATGAAAGAATGAAATAACTTTTGTTTGATGAGGTCTGTTTTCCATAAATTCAAACCTTCTGACATTAATTGTATTCCCGTCTTAAGCTTTTGGAGAAATCTTTTCTCATCGTTTCTGGGTTTCTCCACAATATTGCTTGGTTTTGATGACAACCTAGTTATTCAGGTGTCTAAAACATTTATTTCTTTAAAGATATTACGTGAGATGATCCCATATCTATTCTCCTGAAATTTCCCTACTGTCCTGGTGTTTGTTATATGAACATAAATCATACTAGGTTTGCCAACCAGTTTAAAACTCATGACTATAAGCCATGCCAATGTAAAGCTTTTTATTAATCTCAACTGATTTGGAAAGTAATGGAAATTCAATACATTCTATCTGATCTTCCTCTGAGCATTTGGTGCACCACCATCTGGGAACATAACAGTTAAAATGAAGAATAGCAAAAATGGATAGAAATACAGGAGAAATGGCTAAAGACAATATGACGACACATTGGTTGAAAGAAGAATGTGATGGGAAGAGATTGCCTGTGGAGTTCCTCAAGGATTAGTTTTGGAGGTTGATCTTATATAGTAGTATTAATTAATGATCTTGGCAGAAATAGTAGGAATTTGATAATGAAATTTGCCGATGACAAAATTTGGGAAGTATTATCAGTGCAGAGAAGAAATTGGATGACCTCAAGGACTGCAGTAATAGAATAGGATTACATTTAATAACGAAAAGTGCCAGATCATACATTTAGGGACTAATAACAAGAATTTCTTCCAGAAACTTGGGGGCTGATCAGCTGGAAATGACAGCAAAGAAGAATGATCTGGGTCAGCCAGGGTATGACAATACGGTGAGTCTGTGAAAAGATCAGGGAACCCAAGGATGTATTTGGTAAAGTATTTCCAGTAGAAAAAGGTATTAGTGCCATTGTACAGTATACAGGTGAGGCTGTCTTTTAGAATCCTTTTAAACAGCTCTATCTGTATTCCAATAGATATATATAATATATTCCAATAATATTACTCCAATAAATAATAATATTCCAATAATATTATTCCAATAAATATATAAATTCAATAAAATATACCACTTTAGTCTATCTTGTGTTGCTAAGCAACCTGTTGTTCATAGTGTGAGAATTAATTTATCTGTATCCATCATAAGATGGTACCTTCCCGAATGATGAGTTTTACTCTCTCTGGGGCCTATGTACATTTTATATGCAGTTGAGCTACATGAAATTCAGCAGATTATTTGTATTTAGATAGGTTCCAGCCTTGTACCATCATCACTGATAGTTATTAACCATATATCCCTAGAAAAGTATAGAGGGTTATATCTAAAGATAAATAACACTACCTTGATTTATGTCTCTGGTGCCCCTTTGGCTTAAACAAGAATAGAGTGAGGGCAAGTTTTAAAAATCCTGCAGCGTATTAGACTCTCACATGAAGTCCAATGAAATCGCTAAATGGCCATATATTGTAGCTAACCCTTTTACAGGAGCTTATCAGCATCTAAAATCTTCAGGAACCAATCAAAGAATGATAGGCAATAGAGGGCTGCAAGAGTCTGAGAAGAATAACAGTTTGGCATATGGTCCATAGGGTCTGTGAACCTTGTTCCCAGCTCGAGGAAGCACACTATCTAGCATCTGAGTTTAGGCCCTCTGACAAAATGATTCATTACACATTCTGGCACTGTGAACGATTCTTTTTCCAGGGGTTTTGGGGAAAGACACCTTGGGAAGCCCAAACTAAGAACTCCTGTTCTGACTATTGTAGTCTATAAACACTGGAACGTTTGGCTTAGGCTGTTTCTCTGAGTTTCTCTAGGCTCACAAATTCACACCAGGAGGTGTGGAAGCCCTGAGCCCCTGCTTAGCCTGTGCTTTAAAGGCTCCTGAGCTGTGTGCTGTGAATTGACACTCCCTTGCCTCAGGAGACCAGTTGCAATAGAAATTCATTGTCACAATCTCTGACCCCGGTACTGTATACATAATGGGGTCCTCTTAAGATCCAGGCCTGGAAACCTGAGGATCTCCAGTTTTTGCACACATATTGCTAACCTCTTAAATCATTAAAATTGTGACCCAAGGTCTAAGTGGCATTCTAGGTTTGCTAGGAAGAGATCAGATATCAGAAGCACTTTTTTTTTTTTTTCTGCCTAAAAGCCTGTCTTGTGTTTGTGCTATGCATTGCTGAAACCAAGAAGCTTAAACAAAATGTTTTTATTTCAGAGAATCAGCATTTTTTGACAAAGCCCTTGCTTTGGATTTGGAATTTTTCATATGAAACTTCTGCAGGCCTGGGCTTTCAGTTTAATAGGAGGTGGGGAATTAATGTGGTATCAGGCTTCCTGACATCATCATATTTCAAAGGAAGGTTGCCAAGCAGCTTTGAACTGTCATTACATATCCAATAAAGAGTGATGAGACACTGATGAAATGTTGCAACACAACATGGGCATTTTGCTTTATGTGATAAAACTCCACAGGTAGCAAACACAACCGTATTCACACTGTTCCAGAGGGAAGAAAAAAACCCCTCCTATGTGTCTTTACAGCTGAGCTGGCAGGTAGCTTTATCACTTGCTCACAGCTGTATATTGAGTTTTTTAGCCATGGGGTTTACTCCATCATTGGACTAGAATACGTATTTTTTGTGTGTGTGTAATTGTGCATGGGAGGATGGATTGAGCAGTATATCTTTAGAAGGAACAAAATAAAGTACTAGTGAGGGCTGAGTGGTCCAACACCCGTTCAAAAGCTTCACAACTCCAGCTGAAGTTTTTAATTTTCTGCTTTCAAAAATAATGTTTCAGATGCAGTACTTTTAAAGCTTATCACCGAGTTCCTGGCTCTCCCCTCTTAACATAAGCCAAAGAGAAATAGATATGACAGATATATGCCTTTGTCTACTCCCTAACATATCTTTCCTTGTAAATTCATGAGGTACAGCAAAATGAAGGGCAAATGAAAGCAATAACTAATGCAGTTTTTGTGTAAATGTTCACAACAGATACGTGATACATGATAGTGGAAAGTTCTTACAGGAAAAGGGGCAAAGAAAGAGAGACACTGGTAATTCTGATTTTAAACTATCCTTGCAATATTTATAAATCCACTGAGTTATTTTGGTTAATAGCTACAAAAGTTGTAAAGCAGGGATGAGAAGTAATCCAAATAAGGTATCAATACTTTCACAAGAGGTTTAATAAAACTGTTCACAAAATTCTTTTATATTGGTAGGTCAGTTGAGGAATATACATTTCAAGCAAAACATCAGTTAAGTAACCAATGTCATCTTTATTTATCTTGTATTCAGCCTGCATTCATTGATCAGCTTATAGAGAAAGCGTAGCTTTGATTCATCCAGAATGTTAACTTATACACTGTTGTCCATGAAGTTCTTAGAAGCTTTTTTTCAACTTCATTGCCTGGATAATTTTATCAAAGTATGCAACTGTAAGTGATCCAGTTATTCTGCCTCTCTTTATCTGATGAGTGTAAAGGGAGGGGCATTGGAGTTGGCTTTCAGGGTGAGAAGAGGGACCTGCTGTGCCTGCACCTACCTTCTCACCTGCCTTGGACCGTGGCATCTAAGGGAGCACAGTGGATGGACATCAGAGACATTCTCAGCTAAACCTAAAGAACTCAGTTTGGAAAAGATGCCATAGTACATTCATAAGGAAAAAAAAAAAAAAAAAGCCTCTTCCGGTACCCTGAAGAATTACCGTGCTAGGAAACACTGCTACCACAGCTTCACTTGGATATCACAATAGGTAGAAAGGTGTGGGACAGAAACTTCCATTTGTTAGTGGAATGGAGGCAGTAGAGAGTATGTTGCAACCTTTTTTGCTGATTCCTTGGGAGCTATCTGAGCTGATGTCAGTGAGTGCCATTACCAGCTCCAAAGGAAGACTCTTGACCAAAACAACCATAGTGGTATCTTCACCTTCTGTGCGTCTAATCAGCCCCACAGAATGTGAAGGAAGATAGTGGTTTGTCTTGTATACTGTGTATCAGAACTAATCATGCTACTAGCACTCAATTTCTTTTCCAATTATTCTCCCATCTTGTTTAAATTGTTCATTAAAAATTTGCAAATGAACTTGTCTGACCAGCAAAAGAAGAATGAGAAACACCTTTGGAAAAGTTTAAAACAAACCTCATTGGCATTTGCAATAGTATGCTAGTCAAATAGCTGCTGGCTAGGAAGGGAAAGGGAAATGTGCCAAGGTGACAAGGGAGACAAGCGGCAAGAAAGAAAGATTTTCTGTTTTCAGACTTGACTGGTTGATTTGACCAGAAAAATAATTACCAGTCTCCTAACCCTGAAGGAGACAATATTGCAGCATCATGCATCACAAACACTACTTTTGGAAATCAGTATCTCAGAAGTAATAACATTTGACTACTGGAACTTCCATGATTTTGAAGTTGCCTTGCATTTTCCTTTTATCTGTGATACTTTTCACTATAATTACTTTTTCCCCTAATTAATGAGCAGGCAAGTGGATAGATTGTATTGAGGAAAGTAATGTCCTAATCATAACTCTGTTAACATGATCATTACAATGATGTATAATATCACAAGTTTCAGGTTTATTGTTTTGCCTGATCACATACAAGAGAAGAACTTAACAACTGTGCATGGATTACCGTGCTGAGCATGTGAATGAAATGATAAACATGTCATAAATTTAGTGTGGATGTTTACATCTATATGGTGATTTTCCTGATTCAGGTTATGAGCACTGGAGAGGATTATGGTTTCATTGTTTTGCTCTGCCACATTCCAGACAGCAAGTATTTTAATGGCGCTAAGTTATTTATTGAAGTTAATGTCAGTTCCATTTTGTGGCCAGACAGAAAATAGTATTTATACAGATAAAGAAAAGAAGACATTTGGTACATAAGATAGAGGAAAATTTGCTATCAGAGTATTGCGAGCATGAAGAAAACCTCAGCCAAACTGAATATTAATTTTTATTGAGTGGTAATTAAAGTAACTTTTTTTTGCATGTTTTCTGAGATAGTTAAGGAGAAAATCTTGTTTTCCTGGAGTCATTCAAGCACAGAGTAAGCAAAGCTCCAAGGAGACGAAACTTCTCACTTTGGCAGATGTTTTAGCAAAAGCATTCCTGATGAAACTTCCAGAGGACTTTGTCAGTCTAACACAATGACTAACTTACCTCATGTGTTCACATTCTTCTTTTCTTAACTATTTCTGCATCATGCAAACCCCAGGCTTAGTTGCACTTAACAAGTTTTATGTCACTGGAAATTAATACATTGAGGTCTGTACTGAATCTAATTATTTTTTCAATATTTTTGCTATATCATCATAAAGGTAAAGGTCTACCACAGCTACCACAGTACTTTTTCTTGTAATGTTGTGTTCCAAATAAACGGTGTTGATGTACCCTAATGTTCTGAATGTATCAGAGATTTTCAAGCTTTTCATGACTTCCAGTATTGAAAATTTGTTCAGGGTGCATATAGAACTAAGTCTGCATGCTTTCTTGATGTTCTGTTCCAATTTTATGAAAGAAACTTCTTTCATCTTCATCTTGTTGTGTAAAAAGTATTATGAATTACCTAAGAGAGATGCTTTTATCTAAACCTTTTGGAAATGCTTGTACATATAAGCAGACCTTTCCTATTATAGCTTGAATAAAGCAAAAAAATTGCACTTGACTATAAAGTGCATCTGTGCTTTGCATTCTGAGCGGAGTACAAAGCACAGCACACCTCTGTGTTATAAAATCAAAACCAAGTCATGATGAAGTTGGGGTTATAGGATCAGCAATGTTTTCTTCTCTCTTTTTTTTATATTTGTGCACAGTTCCAAGTATAATGGTTTTCTGGTCCAAGTGTGGGGTCCCCAAATGCTACCATAATAAATTAAAGAGGAAAAACTATTATTATTCCCATAGGTCATTCCTTTCTAATGCTACTGTCAAATATTATTTTAATTTTTTACTTTCTGAAAAGAGTGCTTGATATTTAGAGTGTTCCATTTAGGAAAAAAAACCCCAACCAAACAACAAGCTAAAGAAATAATGAATTTATTCTATTATGTCTGTAGAAGAATGTGTATAACATACATGCAAACTAGGACTCATGGGAACTAGTCATTATGTCGTATCTTCCTTCTTGTTATGTACCACCATATGTCTGATAGATGTCAAAGTTATAAAACTAAATTGTTCCAATAAGCTCCATAGTTATTTAATTACATTACTTTCTTCAGTGCAAGTTGAGACAAGTAAATATTGTGCAGAATTGTTCTGCAGTCATTTTTTGTATGTTTTTTTTTCCAAATTTATACTCATCTTTTATGCAGGTGTGGCACTGTTTTCAGGGAAGAAGATTTAGCACGAATCTCAGTAAGTGGGCTTATTCAGTGAGTTCCTGAATTTTTAAACACTGTAAACAACGACTGTATTAATTTAGCTCCTTATGTTCCAAATCATTCAATACGAATGTGGAGTAACCATTTGGTAAAATTCAGATTCTTATGGTGTAGGACTAAGTTAGATAAAGAATTCTTTTAAAAAATTCTCTCCACCCCTCTGTTTCTTCTGCTTTGCTCTCTTGAACTTTTTTTTTTCCTTACATTATGTAGTTTTGCTTGACTTAAGTCAAATGGTTACTGTAAAAAAGATTCCTGGATGCTTTTAATGACTCATCTGTATTGCCAGCTTTGTGGTTGACATTCTTGCTTTCTTGCTTTTGCGTAGATAATGATCAAAAGACTCAGTGGGGCATTATGCCTTTGAATACCTCCCTTCTTGATGTTTCTTACAAAAATTACTATTTTTTATCATATATTATCTTCCTATCAGCTAGTCGTAATCTGTGTGTCAGGTAGTATACAAACCCAGAATAAAAAGGAATACCTAAGCAGTTACAGTCTACGCACAGGACAGGAGAAAGGATGCTTAAAATGGATGAGCATAAAGACACGGTGAGATCCTGGTTAACATGACTGATAGTGATTTTAGCTGTAAATCAAAGTTTCAGCCTGTGACTCGAAGGAGGAGAAATAAAGTCTTTGCAAATGCATAGTGAAAATCCTGCATGAATTCAGCATGGGACAAGGTGAAAATGAAATGGAGTAAGTGGACAGTGGAGGCTGACCTCAGGTCACAAATAGAAGTGAGAGTTATCATTTCCAAACTGAATGAGAGCTATTAGGTAAGGAATGGGCTGGAGCTTGAAAGGGAAGCATATTCTATGCTTGAGGTGTTAGATAAATAGAAGAATGAATCAGGTTAGTCTGTTATGAGGGTAGTGTTCAAGCCATAATTGGTCTGACTTTTACTTCTCTTTGTAGGTAATACTGTGAACTAGTAAAGGGTGTGACAACATGCAGTTTCAGTTGTATTCTCAATAGACTGTATGTCTGAAGAGTCTGCAAACCCTACAGAAACCACTGAAAGCAAAGAAGTTACTTCCAGAAACAGACTGCAAGTAATATTCCTTGGGGAAAAAAAATCTGCCTTATGAGTAACTACTCTAAATAAAAGTTTATATTTATTTGAAAACATTTCATTGGGGCTTGGTTCTGTCACCTGGAGAACAATGTATGAAAGCTTAAACCAGAGCTATACTCAATAATGTCATTTGTTTTTATCATGTAACGTCAACATTACAAATGGAAGTAACATGTAGCATATTCTGACTACAGTACTATGAGACATGTTAACCATGAAAGTTTGAGGAGACCATGTTAGAAGACATCCCTGAACAGGTTGAAGAAAACTGTCACCGGTATCTGCATTGAGACTGTAGAGGGGCTGTGGATGTTTTCAAGTCTAGGCTTGAGGTACACTGGCAAGGTCATTAGCTGTCTTTCTGAGTGCTCAGGAGAGTGCTAAAGCAGTGGTCTGCTGCTTGTGCCTACTCTCTTTGCTTTCCTCTGTTCCCTCCATGTTAATTTTTGATAAACCAGGGTTTTGTCTTACGTTCAGAATTCTTAGCAGTTCTTCAACGAAGGCTGCTACTGCAGTCTGAGACCAAACATCTTCATGATCCCTAGAGATCAACTAGACATCGTTGTGTCAATTGATACTTTTGTTTTCTCAGCACTGAGGATTTCTTGAAGCTTCAGAGACTGTGAAGTAAACGTGCTTCCTGTCCTAAAGAAAGGAATGTATATGTATATGTATATGCATTTTGAACAGTAGTCTGAGAGAGATCTACTTTGAAAACATCTAATGTGTAAATTTTTATTTCTGAAAATTTTGATGTTTAGAAAATAAACTCCTGATTATTTGTGATACTTTGCAGTTCACCTGATGCACTCTCTTCCTTTCTATGATCTTTGGAATCCTTTGCATGTTTTAAATTTCCTTCCTGCTGCTCCTCCCTGCCTCCAACATTTGTAAATCCCATGTTCATCACCTGCCCCACAGCCCTTGGGAAGGAAGGAATCAGAACTTCAGTAACTGAAGGAAGATCAGAGACAGGAAGGAGGAAGATCAGAGAGGGAGACTAACTTGAAGGGACATATGGATGGGAGAGGCGGAGTGAATGGTTAAGTGGTTGGAGACAGCCGTGGCAAGAAAACCTATATACATATTGTGTCAGTGGAAGAAAGCTTTTATTTACTGAAACTGAGTGTTCCGTGAACAATGAATGACTTACAGTGAATAAATACAGAGAAAGAATGCAAGCAGGATAAGCAAGAGCTTCATATGCAAATTCATTTAAGTATCCATATCTAGGCATATACAGAAGGTAATTGCAATAGTGTAGGTAGACAATATACAAACAGTTGAATATTTTCCTCAAAGTTTCTCCTGTATACAGCTACACTCTGATGATGTCTGAAATGATTAATTTATGTTTATTAAGTGCTTTTAGATAGGAAGAGGTGTGTCATATAACTGGCCGTTGGCCATCTCTTCTCATACTTTCACGGGGCCTCGGGAAGTCAGGTATGGGAGAAAAGCAATCCAAAGTCATTCTTATTTTAAAAATACTTCTCCAGGTTTTTCCTGCATGATAATATTCTAGACAAGATTCTGTGGCAGAGAATGAATTCTGGATTATTCATTATTGGGAGGGCAGAGGTTGCCTATTCATGACATCCATTGTACTTGCTAATGTTTTTTAAGATAATTCTTAATATTTAGAGTGATCAGATAAATTTGTGTAGGACTGGAATTGTGTTTTCTTCCTTCAGCAATTCATAAACACAATCTCATATGCAGACTATGACTGGTCAGCCAAAACCTATCGTACTGTTCCTAATTGACTCTGAAGCATATAACCGGTCTCCACTTCTACGTTCACTTAAGATAAT
Organism: Ceryle rudis; assembly: GCA_033439905.1. Lineage (NCBI taxonomy): Eukaryota > Metazoa > Chordata > Aves > Coraciiformes > Cerylidae > Ceryle > Ceryle rudis. Next base: position 7,858 of record JAAGNO010000528.1, on the reverse strand, counting down.
GATTGTTTTGGTGTGGATTTCATTAATTCAGAAATGGCTTTCTGTGGGCGTTTGTATAAAGGAAGCTCACCCAAATATTCAGAAAAGGCAGTTGTAAATCCAATGTGAACTTCTGTGAAAAAGAATTTAATTTCTAGATAGCACCATCTTTCTCTACAATTTTACAAACATAAGTGGGAGGCAGAGTACTCAGTACCTGCCTGAAACTGGTCTCTCCATTGGGAGCAAGAACCCTGTATGAACTATACAACCCTGGAGCGAGCTTCCTCTTAGCTGTTGTAGTAGATTGACTCTATAGCAAAATGAACTACTTGCTGATGCACTGGAATGACAAGATATATTAAAGATTTTATATCAGTAATGTAAAATTCATTGTATTAATTGACTACCAAAGGTTATGTTATTACTGCCATGATTAAATTATACCTTTGCATCGTATCTGGGATTTCACAATGATGTATTAAAAAGGTAGCTATAGTTATGGACCCATCAGTCGTTTTGCATAGTCATGTATTATATGAATTAAAATTTACTGACTGAAAGTAGCACTGTTTTATTTTCCAGTATGAATAGATTCACTTTCCATGCCTTCTCTTGCATCTTGAACCCCTACATAGTGAAAAGTCTTACAGAAACAGATGAAGACCTAGCAGGGGTAATTCTGGTTGTAACAGGGAGAACACTTGTTAGGAAAAAAAGAGACTTATGAGTCATGGGTCCAGATCATGATCAGAGCTTTACATGTCTCTGTTCCATGAATTGTCTAGCCATAAGAGAGCAGGCCTAGCCTGACCCACCTTCTGACTATTTTTTGATTTCAGCAATGCAGTTTTGAAGGCAGATGGTGTATCTTCCACCTCACAATAACTGAAAGACAGATGGTTAATCCCACATCTCCTGGGATCAGCTCAGACTATTCTATTTTCTAACCGTTAGGTAAGTACTCTAACAGCTAGTGATTATACAAATGGTGTACAACCTACCATCACAGCAGATGAAAGTAGTTGTATTTTTGGCTACAACTAATTTTTCAGGCTTCCTTTAGCAGGGGCAGAGATAGGGTTGCCACGTGCTAAATCTGGTTAACATTAGGGAAAAGAGAGGTGCATATCTCTCTGGAAAAGGCACTCTGCACATGCATTAGTGACCTGAATGGAGCATGTAGGAAACCAGGCAAGCAGAGACAGTAAAGAAAGACTCATATGATTTTGGGACTTTCTATTTTGGACTTAGAAATGGATATTAAGCAATTATGGCTGAGCTTAGACTGAATAAGCTCTTCTGTGTGCATCCTTAAGAACGTTTATCTATGTTTGAGATTTGAGCATGTATAAAAGGTGGCTGGGCAATAAGAATAATTTTAGAGTAACTCTGATGCTCTTACAGAAGTACAGATAACTCTTTTTGAGTCATTCTGTTGGATAACGTCACTTTTACTGTGACGTCATTACTACTTCATACTGAAAGTCTAGTGAGTTGTCTTGCAAATGATGAAGATTCCTGATATGACAACACATGGTCCTTCAAGTGGTCTGAGAGAAGAATTTGGGCAAAAGGAATGTGGTACTACCATCTTAACTGTCATAGCGAAGTCAAGACTCCTTGGAAGAAGTTTCTCTGGGAAACCAAGTCCTTACTCTTTTATATTCAAATGAGGGAGTTGGACTCATGTCTTCGAGGTGGATATTCTAGTTCAGTGGACTCCAAAGTAGGGTGAGTGCACAGCTCAGGAGTGCTCAGCACAAGTCATTAGAGTGCAGGAAGAAAATACGTTTTTACCATTAATAAGTTAAATAAAATAAAATACATTTTAAAATAGTTTTTATTTTATCTCTATCTCATCCTTTCTGATATCTTTTTTGTTAGTGTGTGTCTTTATATATGTATGTGTAATATTAGCACTGGAGTAAATGTATATAATTTATATATAAACATATATTGGGTATATGTGTTCAAAATTCTTTTACTAATAGGAGTGCACAATCAAAACAGTTTGGAGACCACTGCTCTACTATATGTGTGATAGCTTTCCTTTGTCTTTGAGCTAATAGGTAGTTAATTGCAGATATAAAGAAAATACCACCCACAGAGAAAAGTATCGTGTAAAAGAGGGTCTCATAAGAACCCTAAGAATACATAGAAAGACCTCCTACAATTGCAGGTGCTTCTGTTGCCCATATTTCTTTCTGTATTTTTAGCATGTCCATAGTAGATATCAGAAGCTTTTCCCTGTAAGTGTCATTCATGCTAATCCCACAAAAACGTTTGATAAATGGTCTCTCTCAAATAATAAACGTTTCACTAAAAAATTTGAACAAACTTTTCTACCTGAAGTTCTCTGATTTATTTTAGTTTAAAGTATTTATTTACTTACAAGTTATTACAATTCATTGCATTACAAAAAGTTGATGGGTGCTGCAGTGGTGAATATAAATAATATCTGTGAGGCAGAGGAATACATTTATCATTCTTGTGTACATGTGAGCTTACTCTTACACTCTCAAAGCTTTGTGGAAGAATATGACAGTTGTGCAAACTGTAGTTTAAAGGATTATGCACATACACATACCTATAGAGGCTATGTGTTCTCTATTCATTCTTTGTCTTGAATGTCTGACAAATAAAAATTTTAGGCGTTGAATGGTTGATGATGCATTTTACATAATGTTAATGAATTCTGAAAATACAGAAATGGCATTAAATGTCAGCAGCTCTGCTTGTCCTATGGCATGATGAATATATCAATCATTTTTACAAGAGCGTTGTACATGCAGGAATCTTTGTATCATGTTTAGGAATACTTTGTGCTGAGTTGTCTTTGACGTTACTTGTATACCAGGTTTATGAAATAGACTTTTCTTACTACAAGCAAAGTTGGCTTTGGATATGGGCAGCTCTTGTATGAGCAGGAAAGAACATAATGGACTTTTTGACATTTAAAGAGGAAGTAAATTTACACCAGCAAGGAATCTCCTTCTGACTTTATGGACAATATGGATATAGTATTTTAGTTCGGACTAGGAGTGAGGTTGTGAAGTGAATCATCTGACATGACCCAGTTGTTTTCTTCAGCTTATGATGTGGAGTGACCTTAGTACACACGAGTTGGATTTTAGATGAAATGGAATATGAGGTCCAGTTGCAAATGAGCATTTAGGCAATGGAACCAGACTAAGGCAAGTCCAATATAAAAAGTCCATGGATATCCAATCCCTACCACTAACAGTTTCACTCCTCAGATCTTCTCCTATTTGTCTTAAAGACTTGCTGATGTGGACATAGCTTTTCTTTCTCCTTTGGAAGGGGGTTGGTCTCCAGTGCTTTTGTGCCAATATAGCTATAATGGTACAGAGTCAGTAAAACAAAGCAGCCTTCAGCCAGAAAAAAATGTCCTAAAACATGATCTGGAGGAACTGCTGCTGTAAAACAAAGCTGCTTATCACACATTACAGCTCAAGAGAGGCATGTAACAGAATTTTCAGTAGTATCATCAGCTATATGAGAAATGATCTTCTGCTTGCTCTTTTCTTCATGAAACAATGGTTGAAGACCTCTTGGAAAGCTGAGGTCATTTATGGTAAATCGAGGGCAGGCAATGGACACTTCATGCTTAAACGAACATAGTCTGTCTCTCACTGCTTGGTGGCCAGGTAATGGCAGTTCCAGCCAATTCTGAAAGCAGTCTAATTTCTGATAAGAATGATCCTGCTGAAGTAGTCTAATGAATAAGATATTTATAAGGATGCTTTATAGGGTTTCAATTAATTATATTTTCTGTTCCCTGTACTATAGGGAACGTTAGCTTTCTGGACGGGTCATTTTGAAAATCCTCTTTGTGATAGCACTAGGACACCATAGGTTGCCTTTGGTGACTTTGTTTGCTTTGTGGGTTCAATTTAGGAAAAAAAAAAAATCATTTCTTAGCCTGAGATCTGATTTACAGCATTCCAGATAGGAGCAGGATCTGTGCATAGTACATACTAAATGGTAGGAGCTGTTCCTTTAAGCAGACCATTTTTAGAGTTGCTTATAGACTGAACAGTTACTTATAGCAACGCAAAATCTGACAATAGGAAGCCTTTTCTCTTGCTGTCATTAGGACCTTTGGAGGAAGAAATCACTAACAAATATATTACATAAAGTGTGTGCATTGCATTTAAGGAGATGAAAATAACAAAGGCAAACATGGATTTTGTCTTTCGACTTCTCTTGTTGCCTAATGTTTCACAGGTCATTAAACTTTATGCGCTTCTAGGGGCTGAGGAAAACTAATAAGGGCTTATAAATTCTGGCTTAATTTTTGCAGATAAAATGTTGCTTGCTTTTTTTTTTTTTTTTCTTTCAGAAAGTGGATTTGATTATTTGGAAGGAGGACATCAGTGAAGAGATAATTTTTCTGTTCTTTATTACTAGCTTTTATTGCTTGCACATCAAAGTGATTTCTTGTTACTTGGTAATGGCTGTCACCTCCAGGGCACATGTGATCTGTACTCTGCTTTAATTTAAAGGCACAGAACCTTAGGCTGTGGTCCAGTAGTTCCCTTCAAAGCGCATGTAATTACAAAGTGCATGTAAAAGCGTGGTTAACTAACCAGTAGTTTACTTAAATGTAATAGTTAACCACACACATAAGTATGTAAATACACTGTGGGTACAAGGAAAATAACCAGTCTGCAGATCATTCTTCTCTGGATTAGATGTCATACATGCCAGAGAGATGTGATGGCATCCATTGTGTTGCCACTCCCTCACTGATTTTGTAGAGCATCAAAAAAGTCAGGAGCACAAGTGTTTGGATTTCTAGTACTTTAATGTTTTTTAAAAAGTAGAATGTCTATTTATTATTAAAAATAATAAAAAAGCTGGAAAAAAACACCCACCATCAAACACCAGTGATTGATGGAAACTGTTTCTGAACCTGAGCATTTTATGTTACAGTCAGACTTTTCTTTAAGGAAACACATAAAATAAGAAAAATAAAATTGCGTTTATTTCAGACCTGCTTTGTAAAACTACCTGGGTCAAACTATTGGATTTACACTAATGGTCATGCAGTTTTATGTCAGTATTGTGAGCAATAGTGGTAGGGGCAGGGACTCTGTCTTACAAGTCAGAGTCTTATCTCTGCCTGCAGAGTCCTACCTGGACCAGCTGAGCAAGTATATCAAGTGTTGATAGTCTGCTACTAGTAATGGTCCAGACTAGAGCTAATTGTCTTTCTCCCATGAACTAGGAGAGAAGGGAAGCACATAACATGAGGCATGGTGTTTATGCTCTTCTGCATGCTCAGTCAAGTGCTTATGGCTTCAGTGTCTGTTCTGTGCATCTCTGAATAGTTATTAATAGTGAAAATGATATCATGGTAAGCTCCACAAAATCTGAAAATATGTTTTACTTTAGATCTTTTCTCTCACCCTGTCTTATATCAAAAGAATGCCTATTCTAGCAGACACTTTTAACTTCAACTTTTAAACATTTAGAGTGAAGTAGAGAGTTATCCTAGGTATGAAACTCATGTTAGCTTTTATTTGAAACTTCCTGCATTTTCTCTTTTTTGGTCTATTTTTTCCCCATAGTATAAATAGAGCTATTAATAATAATTCTTAACACCACTGTCACTTGCTGAAGAGGGGTAGTAGTGTTTCATTATAATCCTACCTTCCATGTCTTATCCTTAGAAATCCTTAGAAATTGTCCTTTCTGCTTCAAAATTTGCAAGCAATATCTGTGGCCAGAGGTTAGCTTTTGACCAAATATGATAACATTTAAGTCAGTCTTCTAATTTAGTTTTTAATAGAAGGTGAAAGCAAAAGGTGACACAATGATGGATGCCTGCACTACAGTGTGTCAGGGCTTTTCAGTTGCCTGTCTTTCTGCCAGAAATTGGACATGCTGTGATCATAAGTGCCAAGGAGCTAAAACAAAATGACATTTCTGTTTCCTAGTGCTGGCAAAACTGAAGTTTGGATGCTCAGGAAACACTGATGACCACTGTCTCGCTTAACACCTGACTTACTCCAGTAACTGGCTTCTGATATATTTTAAGTTTTGAAAATGAAGCAAAATTAAGCCCCGTAAACTTAGACAAATGAAAAACAATCCTACTTTCCTACTACAGGCTATAGAAAGAAAATGTGTGTAGGTTAACAGCCTAGTTTGCCATGAGACAGGATACAGCTAATTTAGTGCACTCTGTGAGAAAGGTTCAGGTGTTTACGACCATGAAATGCTTGTGCTACCTCTGGGGCTGGAGATCCACTAAGCTGGCATGCATAAACAGCTGAAGGAGGGATTCTTGTGAGGAGAAGACAGTCCTGTTTTGGCTAAAATAACAGAAGCAAACTGGCCTCACAAGCACAGGCCAGGTTGTCTGAGCAGAGACCTTTGCCTAGTAAATGGCAAAATGAATATTAAAATTTATGCCCCCGAGTATGATAATGAACCTAACAGAATACACGCTAAACATACATGACTATATTACTCAACTGTCTACCCACATCATTCTAAACGTCACCTAGAAGGCAAGGACAGACAGAATTAGGATATAAAAACCATAAAAGGAATACATCTCTTGAGGGGGGAGAAGACTGAAAAGTCTAGCAGGGACAGTTGATGGGCTGTACTCCTCTTTAAAGTATCACTTAAAATCCCTTTTTTTTTTGGTGTTTACACTGTAAAGAAAAGGGTGATAATGCAGATATTCTTATGTCCTTTCAGATGCTGGGAACCCCTAGTTGCATTGGTTCACACAGGTCTTTAACCAGGGCACAGCATGCAGTATGGATGTCATCCCTGGAAAGTTTACTCCTTTTTGGTCATTATAGGTCTTTCTTAAAAGAAAAAAAATGTTATTAATCATTTCTACTGTTAGGGAAAAAAAAAAGTATACATGAGAATGTCTTTCTGTAATTTTTAAAGGCAAGGTCATGCAGGTGGTGTAATTGCTAATACTGAGTGGGAGCTGCCCACAGGCTGCAATGTTACAGTGAGGTTATCCTGCAGGCAAGGGGTATGCACAGGCCTGAGGACAGGCTCTACGTGTACAGGCCTGCGCCCACTCAGGGTAACTGCTGTTTGGATCACTAATTCCTCGAGCTACAGGCATCTTCTTTCTGGGCAGGATCACTATAGGAATGCACTTGTACCTTTAGCCACCAAGGGCTCTAAGAGGCTGGTTAGTAACTGGTTAGTTTGTGCTGTATTTTCTGATGAGGACATATAAATAAATCTTAAAATTACCTTTTCTGTTGTCTTGTGATGAGTTTGTTCTGGTATTTTTTTTTTTCCCCTTACTAATTTATTTAAAAGCTTTCAGGTATATTCTGCCCTAATTTTCTCTGTAATGTATTTTGTGTTCCTTTTCTTCCATTCTGCACTGAACTTCTGCTGTGTATGCTTGGTATGTGCTTTCAGTACCATGCCACTGTCAAGACATGGATTCAAACTTTTTCATGCTTGCAGAGGAAATGTGTTCTGCATGGTCTGTTCATAGCTATACAAGTTTCTGGCCAGCTTTAATTTGATCTTGTTTGTTTCTTCTAGGTTTGGAAGACAGTGGGTGTCCTGATTTCAGCTGAATAGAGTTAATTTTCTTCCTAGGAGCTGGTACAGTGCTGTGTTTTGGAGTTAGGATGTGAATAATGTTGATGACATTCTGATGTTTTAATTGCTGCTGAGCAGTGCTTACACTAACTCAAGGACTTTTCAGCTTCTCCTGCTGCCTTTCCAGCAAGGAGGGTGGGTGGCACAAGGAGCTGTGAGGGGATGCAGCCAGGACAGCTGACCCAAACTGACCAAACAGATACTCTATACCATATGTCATGCCAAACAATAAAACTGGGGGGGAGTTGGCCAGAGA
>JAAGNO010000526.1:16209-27419 GCA_033439905.1 Ceryle rudis | reverse complement strand
TTCTATTAGGAACAACAGATCTATAATACAAATTCTGCTTTTCTGACTCATGAAAAGACACCACCATAACTTACACTCTCTGCCGCTTGCTTCGCTGCTGGCTCGGGCAAGTCCCCGGGTGTCGGAGGCCGGCTGTGGGAGCGGGGGTGGCTCGTGGGTCCCGTCCCCACGCTGGTGAAGTGGGGACCGGTCGGTGTCGGGGTGGCTGCTGCTCAGGTGTCGCCGGTCCCCAAGGCCCTGGCGGGTCTGAAGGTGGCTTTGGGTTTTGTCACACACAGAATCGTTTCTTCCCCGCTCTGAAGTGCGAGGAGCTGCCTGTGCCAGGGATCGCAACTGAGCTCTGCTGCTGCTGCTCCTCTCCTGAAGCTTTTCTGGCTTCACGTTTTCCTGCGGGTGTAGCGAGAGGTCAGTCTGGTCAGAAGGACTTAGAACTGCAAAGGTAAAGAGTAAATCCCTGACTCGCCCGCAGGTAATGTGCTTATCTGTGCAGGAGTGGCCTGAAGCCAGCGAGCGGGATCATGTCTCTCTATAAATGATTATCAGCCGCCTCTGGGGAAGAAGTGAACCCTCAGGTGAGTTTGCTGCCAGCTAGCCATAAAGCTGCTGCTGCTGCTGCCTCTGTGTGTTTTGTCTTGTCGAGTGGCAATAAATTGGCCTCCAAGAGTCCCTTGTGCTCTTTCCCTCCTATCCTTGCCTATAGAATTGTTCTCGTGCGTTACCTGTGAGTGGGAAAAGGAGACGGCTGGAGCCCAGGGAGTGGAACACGGTGACAAACGCACTGAAAATGTCCCTGCCCTTGGCAGGGGAGTTGGAACTTGACCGTTAAGGTCCCTTCCAAGCCAAACCTTTCTATGATTGTTGGGTTTTTTCCTCTGAAAATCTGCCCGCCTGCGTTTGGCTGGGGGCTTTGCTGGGATGACTCTGTTATCAGCGTTTGCGTACTCGCCGTGCAGCCCCATCGACAAGCGGCTTTGCCTTTGCCCAGGCTGTTTTTTTCCACACAAGCTTCTTTCTGCGCCCTTGGGAACGCTCCTTCCCCACTTCAAATGCCCCCTGCGGGGCGTCGCTTCGGAGCGAACATCAGGAATCCCCCTCCCCTGCGCTTTCTGTCCACCCTGCTCCTCGTTCTCCCGGCGTTTGCCCTGCAGCCCATTCCTCGTTCGCTTAGGCCGAGGTTTTTGGCAGGTGACAGAGATGTTCAGCGCGAGCCAGTCGTCCAAGGCGCAGTTCCTGGACAAAGCGCGCCAGGCCCGGGAGGAGCGGCGGGAGCTGAAGGAGCGGGAGCGCGCGGCAGTCCAGCTCCAGGCTCTGGTCAGGAGGTTCCTCTGTCGGTGCCGCCTGCACAGGGAGATAAGGTGTGGGAAGTTCTACCTTCGTGCTCCCCTCCTCTCCGCAGAGCTCCGCTCGGTAACGGCCCCGTGCTCATTTATTGTTTTTTTTTCTCCTCTGCTTTGGTAGGCGAGAAGTGGAGGATTTCTTTGGGGCAAATGAGTCTGGGTCGAGTAAAAGAAGTGCTCTTTCTATCTTCAGAATTGCTCGGAAGCTGCTGTTCGTATTTAATCATAAAGAGGACAAAGAGGTAAGGTTGCTACCCTGACATGCTTTCCTTCTCTCCAGGGTGTATTTTCACGTGTTTGAGGTGTTTCATCAGTTACCAAGTGATCGTGTCAGCTCCTGTGATATCTTTTGGCTTCTGAAACGTGACCTCTGTCGCCTGCTCCTCCTTGGAGAGATCCACCTGCAGGGAAGAAATAGCAGAGCCCTTCGCTGTTGCAGTAGCGGTTCCGTTTTCAGGGCAGAGCTTCACGACTGCGGCCGTGCCAGCCCCCGTGGGGCTGCGGTGCCCTCGGGGTTTGTCGGCAGCCTCAGCTCCCCGGGCAGGTCCCTCGTGGCCGGTTCGCAGAGCACCGGCCTGGCACGAGGGATGCTCTTTATATCGCAGCTGCTTTTCTGACCCGTGCCCCGGGCTCGTGGGTCTGGGGGGAAAGCCTTTGCTGCAGCGTCTGTGGGCTGCTGGTATTTGCCCCAGGAAACTGCCAGGGCTCTTCAGAAGGAAAACAATTGGGAAATGAAAGGCTGTGTTTAACTTGTGGCGGCAGTGGGCGGCTTGTTCTCTTCATCTCTGTTCCATCCAAGTCGTCCTCTGTTGAGGATGGTGGGGGTGCTGCAAATGCAGCTCTCTGGATGTGCAGCATTAAAAAATATATGTAAGTACAAATTTAAGGGCCTGGCATGCATTTGGAATTCTGCATTGCAGTAATTGGTGCCTTGCTGAAATGTGCCTGTTCTCCTCCTCCTCTCCTTCCCCTCCAGCAGCCGGTCAGTCCCAGGCTGGGCTGAGGGCTGGGCTGGGCTCGCTCCCCGTCGCTCTCAGGATGCTGCTCTCAGGCTGGATCACCCCAGCAGCCAGCCCTGTACCTCCGGGTGGCTTTGTAACTCACGTGTGGCCGATACAGCGGGACTGAAATAACCCCTAAGGAGTTGGGGGGCGGTCAGCGGGCTCAGCCGAGAGCTGTGGTGGTTGGGAGCGTGGAGCGCTGCGCTCGTTAGCGTTAAGCTCCACGAGCTAAACCCCGGCAGGATGGTGCTTTTTTCACCAGTACCACCCTCGTACTGGTGAGGGAGGCAGCTTTGCAGGGAAGGCTGAGAAATTCCTCCTGTTTCTGAGCAGTGTTCGAGGAGGGGGAACTCCTGTGCCGTAGCTTGGTGTGGAGAGGGCCCTTGGGGAAGGAGCCACCAGCGCTGTCCCTAGGGAACATTGGAGCATTTATCTTGCTCCCTCTGCTGAGCTCTTCCTGGTGCTTTTCCAGAATAACCCTTGCTGTAATTAGAACTAATACCACCTTCTCTTTTTCCTCTTTTCCTTTCTTTTTCTCTTTTTCCCTGCAGAGGTTTGAGAAGCTGTGCCGGTGTATCCTCAATAGCATGGATGTTGAGAACGAGCCCAAGGTCAGGATGGGTTTTTTGTCGGGGAGTGGGATGTTTTGGGGTTCTTTTTGTTTGTTTTACCAGTGTTTGGTGGTTTGTCATTCTCTCCGTGGGAATTTAGGTTGGTGATATTTGAACTCTTGGCTTTCCAAAACCCCTGAACACTGCTGAGGTTCCACAGCAAGAGTTTGGAGAGGTCCTTTAGTATTCCTCAGACACGTTCCCTCTGTGTACGGCTATAGGTGTTAAAGGGCAGTTTATTTCTGTGGCGGGTGGCGTGCTTTAACCAGTGGGTTCTGGGGAGACACCAGGGAGTTCCGGTTCCGCTGCTGCGTTCAGCAGGGTCCTGAGGGGGTTGGTTTGTTACAAAGCCTCCTGATAACTGGTCAGGATCACCAGCGCCATCCCCTGCTCCCCAGGTGTGGTACGTGTCCCTGGCGCTCTCCAAGGATCTTACCCTCTTGTGGATCAAACAGATCAAAGACATTTTGTGGTTTTGCTGCGAATTTCTCAAGCAGCTTAAGGTAACTGTTTCCTGCGCGTTTGGGCTCCCTGCACAGTAACAGTTCTGTAGCTTAGCCCGGAGCTCGTTCGGTTTATTAACGCCGGTCTTTGTTCCCTCAGCCTGACATCTTGCAAGACTCCAGACTGGTCAATTTGCACCTCACGATGCTCGTCACCTTCACAGACACTTCTACTTGGAAAATCCTTCGGGGAAAAGGTTGCTGCGTCCGATTCAATACTACAGGCCACTGATTTGGGATGTGGAAGTTTACTGAGTGGTGTTTCTGCACCTTTTCTTCTCCTCATGCTGACCACAAAGATTGGTTATATTTCTGTGCTCGCGCAAAGCGTGGGCTGGGCAGACAGGACTCCCTGGGGATAGATGGGCCCTTCCCCTTAGACCAGCAACGCTTACAATGGTTTCATAATGCTCCAAACCCCCCCTCACCACGAGTGTTCAGAGGATAATGGAACGTGCTTTTAGCTCCGGGTTTTTGCAGGGAATGCACCTAGAAAAGGTACAAAGTATCGTGAGGAAATGTGCCTTTTATACCCAACCAAGACTTGGTGTGAAATGCTGCTGGTTTTGCGCGCGAGGGCGAGGCCATCGTGCGGGAAGGGCTTGTGAATGGCCAGGCTGGTTTGGAGTGTGTGAGGAAGGGAAGAGTGGGGCTGTGATGCTGGTTTAGTAACTTCAGCGTTCTAACTCGGCAGGAGAAACCCTGAGGCCGGCCATGAACCACATCTGTGCAAACATCATGGGACATCTAAACCAGAAGGGATTTTACTCGGTTCTGCAGGTCAGTCTCGGGCTGATACGGTTCATGTCTTGTCTTTACTCCAAACAAGCCCCGGTCCTGTGCTGTGCTCCTTGTTCTGAGGAAGCTTTTATGATCTCTGGTGGGGTGTCAAGGGGGAAGCTGGTTCTGGAACGCTGGGAATTTGTGTCTTCAAAGCACCCGAGGCCAAACACACCACCTGCTTTTTGTCACCGCTGCTGAATCTGAATCCTCCTTGATCACCTCGTAACGCGATGGACACAAAGGAGTCTTAATATTTTTCCAAACTTTGCTGCTGCCCTTTTGCATGGATTTGGTTTGTTTACTGGTGTCATTTTTCTCAGTCTTTTAAAGGAGAATGACGTTACCAGGCAGCTACCAGCCTTGCCTCTTCATTTTCAAAGGCCTGGGAGCCCTGACTAGAGAAACAAGTGCCCTGCAGCGTGTCTGCATTGGTCGCAGTGTCTCTGTGACACCATTATTATTATTATTATTATTATTATTATTATTATTATTATTATCATTATCTTGAAGCCCTTTTCGTTCTGCCAAATGTCTTGTAGTACCTCGTTTTTAGGTTGTGTTGGTGTTGTTCTTTTTCTCAGCTCTGAAAAGAAACACAGTGCCTTTCAGGAAGAGCTGTAATCTTTTTCTGAGTACTGCAGGGTGGTGTTTTGGGGTTTTTGTTGTTGTTGTTGTGTTTCTTTTTTTTATTGCAGATTTTGTTAACTAATGGCTTGGCAAGATCCAGACCTTCCTTGTCCAAAGGTTCTTTAACTGCCATCTTCTCCCTGGCATTGCGGTAAGGCAGCTGGAGCTGCTTGGGATGATAGGCAGCCAAAGTTGTCTCGATTGTGTGTTTTGAAGACTTTTCATTCTGCCGGGCTCTTTGTGCCATCGGGAGCATCGCCCTGACAAAGGAAGTTGCTTTTAGGCAAATAGCTCCCTTTCCTCTCGTCCTTTTTAGATCAGAACGCTCCCGAGTCAGTAATTAGTGTCAGTATGAGCCTAGGCTGTGTCTGAACCATCAGAAGGGGTTGGAGCTCTCTAGGTGAGTGTGGTTGTGCCTCGTCACAATGAGCTGCGGATGCAGATTTACCTGTTACTCGATTTGAGGGTCAGAGTTTGTCCCTGAGGCGAGCTGGGTGCAGGTCTTTTAAATGGTTCAGTCAGTTCTCTTAAAAATGAGTTTGTCGTTACCCTGACCTCACCTCCTCTGGCAATCTGCAGCCACTGACGAGCGTTCTTGTAAGGCTCCAGTGGTTAATGGTGTCCCACTTCCCTTCTGGAGCTGGCACTGGGATGACGAGGTTGTGATGCTCAGTAGAGTAGCAATGGATGCTCTTTCATACGTTACCCAACTTCTTCCTCAGGAAAACGGCTTGAATTCCTGATTTTATGGCAGTGGGGAGAAAGGGAGCTTGGGAGATGAACCTCGCAGTGCTGTGAGTGGTCTGGATGTGCCGTGTGAAAACACAGGGTGCTGTGAAGTGCTCGGCTTCTCTCCTTTTGAGTCCCGAGCACTTTTGTGAGCTTGCTGTGATAAGGGAAGTGTCAGCGGATGCTCTTTTCCCAGGGAGGCCCATTGGCCGGGGTGGGCTCAGCAGCCAGCTCGGAAGGGCGCAGCTGGAGACCGTGCCTTGCTTTGCTGGGGCAGCTTTCTTGCGCTGAAGTGTTTTTCTCTCCGTAGCCCTGTGGTTGCTGCGCAGTTTTCGGACAATCTGTTGAGGTCGTTTCTGATCCATATCATGTCTGTGCCTGCTATAATGACTCATCTTGCTACCCTCACACCTGAGGTAAGCGGGTGATGTAACAGTCCCAGAAATCCGCTGACTGTCGCGTAAGGCCACTTGTTGTTCAGTTTTAGCAGCTCTTGCAACAGAGCGCTGGCGCTTCTCTCGCTGCCGGTTTCAACTCTCTGTTGTGGAAGCGCTTGATCCTTACGCCCTCCAGATGCTCTGGGTTTGTTATACCACAGATGTCGTTAACACCAGCGGGATGAGGGGCTGAGCTGCCTTAAAATAAAGAAATAAATACGATATTTTAATGTGACTGCTCCTCTGCTTGGTGCAGACCGGTGGGTTTTGTGGCCGTTTTGTGTTCTGGCAGAGAGATGTTGCTAAGCTCTGTCTGCAGCTGGACCACAGCCTGTTCACCTGCAGGGATTTTTTTATTTCCTAGACCAGCTTCACCTCAAACTCTTCGGTGCAAGAGTCTCAATTTCCTGCTTTATTTGGAGAGAACAGAGGAATGGCTGGTGGCAGGTGGGGCGCGGTGGTCGTGCGGCGCTTCGCAGCCTCACTGGCAGTTCCATTCTGTCTTTCAGCGCCTGGCAGTGATAGAATCTCATGATCTTCTCCGCAAGTTCATCCTATTTTTAAGCCGTGAAGCACAATGCCGAGATGTCTGCATGTGCTTGGAGGGAAGTCACACCCTTTGTTTGTTAGGTGAGCACCTCTAATGCTTCTCTCTTTTTTTTTTTTTTTTTTTTCCCTTTTTTACTGTGCTTGGAAGAGAGTCTTGAGTCAGATCTTCATTCTCCATGGGTCAGACCTGCCTCCAACTCATCTTTTGTTTGGTTGGTTTTGGGTTTCTTGTTAATCCTCCTTTAGATGGTTTCTAAACAATAACTGAGATATCTTTTGGGATATTGGAAATGTGGCTTCGGGCCCTTGAAAATGGAGGAAGGGTCAGATAAGGCTTCGCTAAACGGTGAAGCCTCCACTAGCTTTTCAATGGGACCCTAGGGAAGTCTTGTAGCATAGCAGACTCGAATCAAACTCCCCAAACCAGACATGCTACTGAAATATTTATCTTCTGCTGAAGTAACACGAGGAACAGCTGGCACGTGGGAATAACCGTGGGTCTGCCGGAGCTCACGGTACTTTGTAGGAGGCGTTGGTGGGATACAGGCGAGAAGGTGGCCAAAGTGACATGTCAACTTGGTGGCCGCTCTGTGCTGGAAACGACTTGCTGCAGGGTAGCCTCCAATAGCCATTCTTCACAGAAATCCTCTCCCAGACTTGAAAAGGGGGGTGAGGCTAAAGGAACTCTGTGGTGTGTCTGTAACCGCCGTCCCGCAGCGTCTGGCTTAAGTCTTGTGCTGGTCATTCCACCAGGTAATCTTGTGTTTCTGGGCTCCCTGAATGATAAAGTTCTCGAGGAGGAGACGGCTCATTTTGTGGGTGTGCTCATTCACATGCTCTCCTACTGCCAGAAGTATGTTTCACAAAAGAAATCCAACCTCACCCACTGGCATCCTGTTCTGGGCTGGTTTTCACAGACTGTGGATTATGGGTAAGCGAGGAGGACGTTATGGTGGGAGCTGGTTAAGCCTTTCCTTTTACACTTTTAATAGGGTTTTTTTTATGCTGCAGTGTGGTTTAGGGTTTGAGATGAAGCGTGACCCTATTCAGAATAGCTTCTCGGGTATTTCAGGTTATATCTGCACAATGTAAACTGCCACGGTCTCACACAGACTACTCCACGAGGAGCTTAATTTAGTGTAGTTAGACTGGCAAAGAGTGGCCATCCTGGTACCCTCGGTGCAGGATCCGCTCTTCTGCGAGGACCAGCTGTAGGGTGGGCACCTGCTCCATGTGACCATGGCAGTAGCAGTGCCTGGTGTTTTGTTCCAGCCTGCCTTCCAACGTGTCTCTGACTTGCCTTTCAGATTGAACGAGTCCATGCCTCTGCTGACAAAGCAACTGCAGCATCTCTGGGGAGTCCACATGATCCGCATCCTCTTCAGTGATGTGCTCAGCAAGAAATTGCTGGAGAACCAGGAAATAGCTCAGCTGCCAACACAACCCGTCTCCCCCCAGAACAGCCTCCCGATGAAGAGTCAGTTCTGGAGGGTGGCTTGTCTGTGTGTCTGTGTGTGTGTACATGTGGTTTGCTCTCTGGGAGCCCCTCGGGGCTTTGACTTTTCCACTTACGCTGAAAGCTTTGAGTAATTACTCGCGGCAGCTGCTGCTGCTGAGGTGGGGATGTGGTCTCTCTTGCTTGTAATTCCTACTCAAAGACACTGTGACCTGGGACAAGTCTTTGGCGCTGTGAAAATATTTGCTTATTTTAGCAGGTTGGGGTTTTTTTTTGTCATTGTTTCTTAAGTAGCTGAAGTGCTTACTGCATAAATTAGTAATAATAAATTAGCCGGGAGGCCAGCTTCCCGGGTGAAAAGCAAGGTGAACCTCACGGCCCTGTGCTGCCTGGTCATTCTGCAGAAGAGCATGTGGAATAAAATAGATATAATCCAGCTCTTTTCTGCTGCTCCTCACAGCACGAGATCCTGTGGTCATCAGTTACCGCAGTTGTGGCCAGGTTTTAAGCTCCAGGCTGCTGCCCCCCCTGAATTATCTCTCCGTGTTGCTGGCAGCTGAACAGGGTCCTGCCAGAAAACCCACCAAAACCTACTGTCTGCGGGGTGACCCCTCTGCTCAAATCCCCTTTACCGCAGGGCTGCCAAGTGCCTGAGGATAGGGAACGGTTTGGGATGGCACTTTCTCCTCTGCTTTTGTCACCAGATCTTTTCAAGAGAGCTTTCCAGAAGTCCGCGTCGGTGCGCAACATTCTGAAGCCGGTCGGCGGGAAGCGGGTGGACTCTGCAGAAGTGCAGAAGGTCTGCAGCATCTGCGTCCTGTACCAAACCACGCTGACGACGCTAACCCAGATCCGCCTGCAGATACTCACAGGTTGGGGCACATCCCTGTTTCTCAAATCGCTTAAAATGTGGGGGGGGGGGGAAATAGATTTTTCTTATTAAATTCTGTTGACTCGTTGGTAGTTTTATTACTGACAACAGTTTATTGACTGGATGGGTGGAAGGCTTGTTCCATCCTGAATCATAGCTCTGATCAATAACATTCATCACTTCTTTATCAAGCATTAACTCTCCAGAATACAAATTGAAGCCAGTTTTCCTGTAATGAAACCTTGCTTACTCCCCATCAAACCTAAGACTGAGTCAGTGTTTTTGAGAAGCCGACCAATATTAATCTTTGCGTGGTGGAAACACCGAACGCTTTCATACATCTTAAGAACAAATTACCTGTCTTAGGGTTGGATGGATGGATGGATGGATGGATGGGGAGATAAGCACTGGTTTGGTCTAGTGGCTAGAGCAGGAAAATGAGTCCAGAGCCTTGGAGACTCTGTGGCTATAGTGGTGACCACAGGTACAACCCCGTTCATCTCTAAGGTGGCTGTTAATGGTGAGTGGATCACAGGAATTAACTCCCTGCTAAAGCTGAAAAATAATGAGCAGGAAAGGGCTTCAGATGTGCAAACCATTAATGCCTCCTTCAAAGCTTCTTTTTCTGCTTTCCTACATCTGTTAACGCAGACTCAGGAGCCAAATGTGTTGCTCGTTTTCCCTTCAGGTAAAGTGTTGCTTTGCAGAAGGATCTTTCGGCTCTGAGTCGCGTTTGTCTCTTGCAGCCTGCGTGGGCAAAAAGGCCGAACGAGCTTTATTGAGCGTGCTTTGTGTTTTTCCATTGCTAGGCCTCACTTACCTGGATGATCTGTTGCCCAAATTATGGGCTTTCATCTGTGAGCTGGGACCACAGGGCGGCTTAAAACTCTTCTTGGAGTGCTTGAATAACGATACGGAGGAATCCAAGAGGCTGCTGGCCATGTTGATGCTCTTCTGTGACTGCTCCCGCCACCTTATCACGTAGGTAGCAAGCAGAGGGTACCCTCTAGACTTGTCACGTGGAGCTGTCGTGTTCCTGAAGTTTCGAGAGGAGGGGGTAAGGTCTTGCTGTCTTCGTGCGAAGATCACTGGGCAGAGTACAACAGCGAGCGCTTCAGGTGGAGTCCTGAGGAATAAAGGACTTGAAAAGGATTTTCCCCCTCAGCCGTGTGCTGCTTGAGGGAAAACACTATATTTTTACTGCAGGAAAGCTCCTCAGCTTCTCTTTACAGCTCCTTCGCTGTCTTGCTCATAGACTTAACACAACGGATGGGAGAGGGGGTGGAAAATTGCCCTTGCTGGTCGGTAGAGACGGTTTTCTAAGCTTGAATGACAACAAAATTTTCTTGGGGATGAGCCCATAGTTCCTTTTAACTATGGAATACTGGCTCTGCTCGTGTCTCGGGCCTCTCGTACTGTCTCCTGTTAGGATCAGATAGCGATCAAGATTCATAAATTTTACTTGGTTATGACTTGAGATCCTCCTGGGTGTCAGCTGGCATAGAAATAAGAGCTGCTGCTGAGTGATGGTGTGCCTTTATGAGAATTTCAGAGGGCACTATGTTCACGCTGGTGCACATGCATTTGTTTTCCCTGATAGGATCCTCGATGACATAGAAGTCTACGAGGAGCAGATTTCATTCAAACTGGAAGAGCTTGTTACCATCTCATCTTTCCTCAATTCCTTTGTGTTTAAGATGATCTGGGATGGAATTGTAGGTAAGGGCTTTTAGTAGCTCGAGTTGATGTTACTATCAGAACAACAAATAGCATTACATTTGGAATTGGAAGCTTCTGCTGGTTACTGCTTTGCGCGCACACGCAAAAAAATCTGGATTCTGTGGCACAAGAATGCATCCCAGTCTTGTGGTGTCCAGCTGCTACTGTCGTGCTTGGCACCAAGCACAGAGCACTTTTCTCTTCCCAACAAGAATCTGTGTAACGGATGTGATGGGCGGGTGGGGTTTTGCCAGAGTTTAGCAGGTCCAGGCCTTGTATTGGCCCAGAACGTAGCGCAGCGCTTTGACAAAGCAGAGCAGGCCTGCTGGGGTCTTGCAGACACCCGCTGTTGATCTGTGTGCTGTTATAGTTTGGGTACAGCTCAGTTCTGGTAGCTTCTGGTCCATTTCTCTCAGCTGGAGCTGGCGGAGGTGGCTTTGATGGGGCTAAGAGTCTTTTTGATCAAAGAATCGTAGAATCGTTTTGGTTGGCAGAGACCTTTCAGATCATCCAGGGCACCACTGACCCCTGGCCCTCAGCACCACAGCTCCACGGGGGGCTTGGAAACCCCTCCAGGGATCCCGGGG
>JAAGNO010000526.1:2362-16109 GCA_033439905.1 Ceryle rudis | reverse complement strand
CTGCTCTGGAGACTTTCCAGCCCCGCCTGGATCTGTTCCTGTGTGGGCTGCCCTGGGTGACCCTGCTCTGGCAGGGGACTCGATGCTCTCCAGAGGTCCCTTCCAACCCCTGCCATTCTATGAGTCTATGAAACAGCAAGGTGAGAGTCCCTCTTAGGAAAGCAAGAGAGGTGAGACCTCGTGCTACAAACACGGACCTGGAATGAGGCATTTTGAGGCTTGAGGTTCAGCTGAGCTCAGCCACTGACTCAGTTTATGGCAGCAAGAAAAATCCATTAACTTTCTGCAAAATTCCAACATCACCCCCGGGGAAGGCAAAGAGGAGACTCGCAAACAATCCTCTGGGCCAGGGTCAGCACCGATCCACATGCAGCATTCCATCCCAGGCATGGGTGGGCACAGCCTGGGAAGAGCTGGGCAGCTCTGCCTGTGTCCAAGCACATCTCTCCTCCCGGCCAGCGCTGCCAACGAACCACAGCTGCTCCAGGAGTATCTCGCACTAATCTGCCACTTCTCTGAGTCACCGGCTCCAAGAAACCCCAGTTTTTCTGCGATGAAAGTAACGAGTGACACAGGTTTCCTGCAATTTCTAGCTCTTGCATCACCAAAGAGATAATGTCTTTGGTGGTGCCTGGGGACCGGGATAATACAGCTGTGTAAACTGCGTGTGGGCTAAAGTATCTCGGGGCCGCATCCTCATTCCAACACTTCCAAAGCAAAATAAAACCTCTCTGGAGGCAACATCGTTACAGAGAAACATTAAACCCAGCAACTTGGCCCAGAACAAGCAAAGGAGTTATTTTCATCAAAGCAGGACACTATAAAATCCATCTTCACCTCTATCCCTAAGCAGCCCGGACAGTAAGTTCCATGGTTTTGTCTTTACTCTGAAATTACACGAGACTCGTTTAATGGCTTTAATGAAAGCTACCAAAGCTTTCTGCATGGGATAGAGGAACAACTTGCGCCTCTGATCTGCGGGTAGTTTTGCGGATGTTCATTCAGCTGACACAGGCGTGCTTAAATCCACACGCAGGAAAGATGCACTAATTTAACTTGGCAGAAAAACACCTACTGAAATATGAAAATTCATTTACAACCCTGAGTTGACCACCTGGGAGAAGGATAGAAGGTATCACCTGGGCACACAGCTACATCTCCATGGACTTCAAGTTACCCTGATCTCCCCAAATAAAGATCCAGCCCCCAGGGTGGTACCTGCAGCTCAGGTCTCTGCCCAGCAGATCCCAGCACAGCCAACGCGTGCACCACGGCGATGCCGACAGCCTGAGCCAGCTTCACCCCCAGCACACCCCTCCCCGTGCGCATGGCCACTGAGGAAGACTTCTCCTGCTGAGGAAGGTGCGTGGAGCCGCGGCTCTGCAGGGAAATTTGGACTAAAGGTGGAGTCAACCTCACCCTAGAAACCCAATGCCTGGGCAGAGTCTAAACTGCTCCGGCAGTCGAAGATACCAGAGGGAAGACTGAAGAGCGGTAGCGGTGGGAAGCCCTCCTCTCAGCCAGGAGAGCTCGCTGTAAGCCGTTGACTGCAGCAAAATCCTCCCCTCACCCCCAAGAGCACTGCACCAACGGCAGCAGCCCACTCTCAGCCCCTTCCACTCCTCGAGTGGGCACGTTCTGTCTTCACACGTCTATATCTGACACTACTAAACCATTCTCTCCATAATACATGCATTAAAAATTCCCTTCGAACAACAACAAAAAAAAAAAGTTCATAATCTGCCATCTGTTTCCAGTTAGGCTGTTCTGATTTCTTCTCTTTTGAAATGCAATACAAAACATCATTTAAAGGTCCCGTCATCTAGATGGTGGGAGGAAAGAAACCAAAATCCAAATACCACCACCGCCGCCGCCGCCGCCGTCACCCTGACGAAATGCGAAGACCTGGTGAGAGCCAAGGGCTGGGAAGATGCAACGTGACCAGATCAGGAATAAGGTACAGAAAAAGTGATGAAACTTGGAAGAACCTTCCCATCACTTCAAACCATTACACTGAAAATGGAGCTGAAAGACATTTGACACGTATCAGTGGGCGAGTCCTTTGGCTTGGGCCACGATAACGGATCGTAATGGTTTTACTTAACTTTAGTAGCTACACCTAAACATAAATAATCATCACTGCAAATAGGGTAACGGAGCATGTTCAAGATTGTGTCACTGACTTCAGCAACGTCTCTGGTTTATAGCTGGTCTGGCTCTTATTAGACGTAACGTTTCATACACACACTTAGACATACATGCAGTCACATGTGCAACACATACTTCACCTCCCATCCTCGTTTGGACCCAAACGCTGCAGCGTAACGCCGAGCGGATCACATCTGGAAGGCGCAGATGTTCTGAAGCTCTCGCAGCCTCGCCAGCTCGTATCGTTTCACTGACAGCAATCGTCCTAATTGATTTTTTTCTCTTTGAGCCCAAGCACCTGGAAATTCTGCTCGAGGACTTCAGCCACAAAGGTTCTGGATGGTGGAGAAATCTCGACAATCAAATGCATAATTAAAACAGAGGGGAAAAAAAAACCCAAAACACAACAGAACAACCAACCCCAACCCTGCCCCAGAACCCTAGGAGCCTAAGTACTGCACAACCTCTTCCCTTGGCAAAGGAAGGACCACATGTGGTGGATGTCAGCCATGTCATTTAATACGGCTCTGGAAGGTGTTCATGTAGTGTGAAGAGGAGAGCTGTGTAAAGCCTCCACTCAGCAGCACAGAAAATGAGACCTCAGAGCACCCTGGAAGGCTGTAACGCGGCAGAAACGCCGAGGGCAGCCAGAACCGGTTCCATTTTCATCATACTTAAGCAAATCTCGCAATTTGGGGATCTAATCTGCAATCTTTGAACGTCAGTGCTTAGCAACATGTCCAAGGACATGAGGCCACCGGAGCTGACCTGCTCCTCTGGTCTCCCTGGCTTGGCCATGGTGGTTACTGGGGCACAGAGATGACCCTGACGGCACCCAACGGGGCCATCGCCGCTGGGAGAGCCCGACACACGTGGCACCTTCCACCACGAACCTGAAACCCAGCTGGAACTCTTCCCTCTGGCACAGCCACACGCTCTCTCCCCTCCCTGCCACTGTATCCTTCTGTCATACGAGCAAACATAAGGCCTCTCTGAAACAAAACAGTGCTCTTGGATGGCCAAACTCACTCGAGCTCTTCCTGGCCCCAAAACCAAGAGCCCCAGTCAATGTTGAAAATGAACACAGACCTTCCCTGCCGGGTTTTTACAGCCACGGCAGCACCCTGCATCCTGGGGGCCTCCCGTGCAAATCTGATTTCATTGCTGGGCGTAAAATCTCGCGCTCGGGTTTAAGCAGCAAAACTACTATCGGTAGCAGAGGTGAGAAAACGGGATGCTCAGCCCAGGGCAGCTCAACAAGGTGCCTCCAAGCCACCCTGAACCTTCCTCCGTGGCAACCGGCGCGTTTCAAGTCGCACAACCAAACGCAGACGCACCCAAAAAAAAAAATAAAATCCAAGGCTGCCAGCATCCCAGATAACCACAGTTTCTTTTAGATTTCAAAAAAACAACCCCAACAAACGAACGATAAAAAACCCCCTCAAACCAACATCCCGCAAACCCAAAGCTGTGGGATCCCTCCACGGCTTCTCTCCGCGTGCCAGCAGGATGACTGATGGTAAATCACACCAGCTCCAGGGCTCCGGCGCAGACTGTTGCCAGGCGGCTCCGCCTGTTGGAGTCACTGACGGTCCCCTTTCCAATTAATCAAGTTCCCATACTGATTAACAGCATGATTCATGTCTCTCGTTAGGCGCATTCTGTAACAAACAAGGCTGTATTTCAAGGCCGCTGGCTTAATGGTTAAAATAAATACCTTCCAAATTTCTATTTTCAAGTAGCTGAACCTTTTCCACCTTTACAACTAATTCAGACTTCCTTCAAATTATTTTTCTAAGTAATATAACAATTTGTTTTTCATTAGAGCTTGTCAAAGCCGGACTCGGGTTTATTTTGAGAGAAACCAGCGCTCTCCAGAAACTGTTTAGTACAATTTGAATGACGCCCAAAGGGGTTATTGCAGCCACAATCAAAATAGAGTTTACAGCACTGGCTACGGGTGACACTTTATTTAATGATTTAAAAAAAAAAAAAAAAAGAGAAAAAAAAAAAAAAACCCAACCCAACACACCAGCCCCCTGAATCAGAAGCTAATTAAATGCACTCCTATGGCTAACAGTAAGTGTTTCTAAGTCGCTCCGACTACTGCAGAATGCAAGAGCTTAACTTGTTGCTAACTAATACCAGACACCATTATACGAGCGGCCTTATTTACTGATTTGGGGTGGTATGTGCTGGTATTCTCGTGTCTGGCACGGCAGCCTCGCCTCGCAACTATCGAGCTGGATGTGAAATCAAATATAGGCGTGATTAAATAGTTTGGGTTCTGCCTGCTTAAGTTAAGATTCCTTTTTTTTTGGAGGGGGTATAGCTTGGTATTTCATTTAAGGTGGCTTAAATGTAACAGAAAATCTACCCCTTAACTGCTCTGATTGCACGTTCCTTTTGTTTTGCCGTCGAGAAAAGCTGAGCTGGAGCCACGGCAGGGCTGAGGACCCCGGGCGCCCCTCGCCCGTGGGACGGGGCTGGGTGTGCAGGGCTGGCCCGGAGGCTGCGGTGCTGATGATTAATCTCCACAAACCCCAGCCCAGCGCTTCGAGGATCCCAAACAACCTTTTAAAAGACTCTCCCTGCGTCCTTCATCTCGGACACGAGTCCAAAGCAGAGTTCTAAACAACTGAGCTGCAAAACTATTTTCCATCGGACCATTCCTCCTCTAGCAGCAAACTCGTGTTCTGCTGTTAATTTCCCTGGGACGTGCCCTGTTTGTTGTTTCTTTCTAAACCACAACAAAAATCATCCAAATTTGGGACCTTCGTGAAGGCTGAAATTTCCTCTTTGTTTTCGCAGGGGAAGGGCTGCGCCGCTGCCCAGCCCCAGCCGCCAGCGCCCACTCGCTCCCACCCTCCAGGGATGTTGGTCCAGGGGGACCACGCTCCCCAGCATCCCACCCCACAGGGGATCCGCGGGTGAAATCAGAGCCTGGCCTGGGGGTATCACCTGGAAGAACCCTGTCCACAGTCTCTTTGATTTTCTTAACTCCAGGGTCCTCCAGCTGATGATATCTACAGGAGAAGTGCAGAACGGACACCAGGATTCCCTGGCTGCTGCCTCCCAGCAGCCCTGGGGCGGCTCTGACAGCACACTGGGCAATGGCTTTATTCTCAAGCACAACGTGATCATAAGGTAACGCCGCCGCTCTGCATCGGTGTGCAAATCAGAGTCACTTTGGTTGGAAGAGACCTTTAAGATCATCAAGTCCAGTGGCTGCCAGGGCACCACTGACCCCTGGCCCTCAGCACCACAGCTCCACGGGGGGCTTGGAAACCCCTCCAGGGATCCCGGGGACTCCCCCCCTGCCCTGGGCAGCCTGGGACAGCCCTGGACAGCCCTGGAGGGGAAGACATTTTTCCTAACAACTTGAGGCTGTTTCCTCTTGTCCTGAAGAAGAATCTGTGTCTTCTGGAGAGGCACAAAGTCTCTTCCTTCCTTCTGAAGGCACTGAAGGTTAGGAGAAGCCCACCTGGCTTGTAAGTGCAGGGCAGATGATCAGCACGTTGGACTCTCCCGTTACGTTGGGTGCCTGGACTTTGCTGCTTTGTTCCTTTTGTTCAGAGAACGCCAGAGGGGAGACCCTGGAGCTGTTTCATTCCGTCCACGGCTGGCTCATGGTGCTGTACGAGCGGGACTGCCGCAGGCGCTTCGCTCCCGAGGATCACTGGTTGCGCAAGTAAGTGTCCAGCTTGTCCCAGTGCACCAGTGGGGAGCTGGGTTGGGATCCCTGACTTTAAGTTGAGGGAGTCTCACTGTAGCTGGGAGGTCAAGGTCAGAACTGCTCCCCCTGTTTGCAGTGAAGGACACCCCTCCTGTTGTGTTTCTCTCCTGTGGTGTCAGGATTAGGTGCCGCTCACAGAGGGCGATGCGTTGAAAGCTGACTCAGCATGTAACAGCTTGAGTGTCTCTGTCCCTCTCAGAGGTGTACACCTGAGAGCTTAAGTCGTCTTGGAAACCACTACAGGTTTCCCCTCTCTCCTCCCCCCAGCTATTTACCACACCAGGGCATTTCTCAGGGTTCTCTGTGCTTTTCTTTGTAAAGGGACCTCAAACCCAGCGTGCTCTTCCAGGAGCTGGACAAGGACAAGAAGCGAGCCCAGCTGCTCCTCCAGTACATCCCACACGTCATTCCCCACAAGAACGTGAGTGGGACGGGGGTAGAGGATGGAGGCTGAAAAGCCAGCGACCTGGGTGGCCTGGGACATCTGTCTTGAGCGTGTTTGTGACACACGGCTTGCAGTTGAAATGCCAGTTGAACTAAAGGCTTCTCCCTCCCCCTGCTCCCCCGGTATATGTCCTCTAAACTGGGGTGTTTTCTCTCGGTGAGAAAGAGCTTATTTGCGGGGGCAGCTGCCTAGAGTCATCCAGCAGTGGCTTTGGAGGGAAAAAAAGGCAGAGTGTCTTTCTGCAGGTGGCAAATCTGCAGAGGTGACAGATTTTTTTCTGTGCTGGTGGGAAAGGTGCTTTTGTTTTCAGTGTTGTCCATACCCTGTCCTTCCCAAAGCAGGGCTCCAAGGGTTTCTCTGCTCCACGGGGAAACAATGGGATAGATCCCACTGTTTCCAGCGAGTAGGTGACAGTGGCATCATTGGGCCTAACTGGGACTGGGACGACCAAGAGCAAGTTGTGGGCGTGCGTCAGGAGCATCTGAAAGCCCTGCAGTGCTGGAGGAGAAGGATCCTCATGGAGGAAGGCTTAGATTTGTTTTCTTTTTAAGAGGGTGCTGCTTTTCCGAAACATGGTCACAAAGGAGAAGGAGAAGCTTGGGCTGGTTGAAACCAGCTCCGCGTCCCCTCACGTCACACACATCACGATCCGCCGCTCACGGATGCTGGAGGTGAGTGACGTGTGTCCCAGAAGCCAACCAACAAGCCAGTAACTTGGCCTGATGAGAATGTGGGGTGTGAATGTGTTTTTGCCTTCTCTGTGGGCGCTGAGGGGCCAGTGCCAGTTCTGTCTGGTTTTTTGTCAGGTGGTGTTACAGGAAAATGCTGCTCCTTAGCACAGCTCAGACTGCTACAAACCCGCCGATTTGACTAGGAAAAATGCTGACCTTTTTTTTTTTTCTTTTTCTTTTTGAACACAAAATTCAGTGACAAATGCAGGTTTCTGTGGCATATCTGCCCCGTCTGTGCTGCCTGCCTGTGGGGGTGTTTCACAGGTCTCCCTGTACGATTGTCCTCTGGCTTGTCTCTGCAGGATGGATATGAGCAGCTGCGGCAGCTTTCCCAGAACGCCATGAAGGGAGTGATCAGGGTGAAGTTTGTGAACGATCTGGGAGTCGATGAGGCTGGTATTGATCAAGATGGGGTCTTCAAAGAGTTTCTGGAAGAGATAATAAAAAAAGTGTTTGACCCTGCACTCAACTTGTTCAAGGTACGACACAGGGCTGCAGCTGCTGACCCCGATGACCTGCTGCAAACAGAGACCGAGCGGCTCACTGTGCTGTGATCTCTTTGCGTGCAGACGACCAGCGGTGACGAGCGGCTCTATCCTTCCCCGACATCCTACATTCACGAGAACTACCTGCAGCTCTTTGAGTTCGTGGGGAAGATGCTCGGGAAGGCTGTGTACGAGGTGAGCCGGAGGTACCGCGGTAGGACGTAGTCGCTGTGGGCACAGTGCTGTTCAGATCAGGTTCTGTGGTGGTGCCTCTGAGAGCATCTGTCGTGTGCTTGGGGAGGTGCTACTGGAGAGGTGAGTGCGAACAGATTCTTTGGATGGAGATAGTGATGGTGGAGCAGTCTGGCACTTCTTCAGGCCCCTATCAAAAATCACCTTGGAGGTAAAAACCCAGGACATAACTTAATCCTTCTTCTTGGTGCCGGGGACAGTAGCTGCAATAATCTTATTTTGATGTTACACTTTACAAGCGTCCAGTTGTTACCTCACTTACGGGGCCACGTTGCTAAAAGGGGGATGGAATGCCAGGGTGACCCTCTCCATCGAAGGTTGTTCTTTCAAGGGAAAGATGGAGCTCGCTCTTGCCTTCTTGCACCGCTAATTAATGGATTTGAGGAGGATGTGGGTTTCTTAGCTGGTTTGAATGCCCTCCATCTGTTTGTTCCACAACACGTGATGTGCCTGCGGGCCTCGTAGGTCACCAGAGATGTTGCCTGTAACAAGGACGTGGCGGGACCTGACCTGTGTGTTCTTCTCCGTAGGGAATAGTTGTGGATGTACCATTTGCGTCCTTCTTCTTGAGTCAGCTACTCGGGCACCACCACAGTGTCTTCTACAGCTCCGTAGATGAACTTCCCTCCTTGGACTCAGAGTTCTACAAAAATCTCACCTCAATTAAGGTTTGAGCATTACTTTTCCTGTTCAACTCCCTTATCACTGGCTGCTGCTAGAAATACTCAAATGGCAAATGCCTTTGGGGTGCTGATCATCATGATAAACACCCTGGAGGTAACTGGTGCTTGTGAGGTGGGTTGGCAGGTAGGTGTCCTGTGTTCTTACTGGGACAAACACCGATCAGAAAGGAGTCTGAGGGTGTAAACCTGGCGCTGGCGATCAGGAAATCCCAAGTTTTCCCTTCAGCTCTTGTGCAGTCTCCCCATAACCTCGAGCAGCTCCTGGATTTATTTTGCTTTGGTTCCTCCTGCCTGCTGGGGGTCACTTAGTGAAGGAGTAGTACAGAAATGCAGAGCTAAACACTGACCTTCTTTCCCTTTCTCTAGCGTTACGATGGTGACATCAGTGACTTGGGCTTAACGCTGTCCTATGATGAAGATGTGATGGGTCAGGTAGGTTTCTATTCAGTGGCTCTGTTGGATCTTCTCTCTGCTTAGTTCCAAACACCCTTGCCATGCGAGGTGGTGACAAAATGACTTCTGGGCACTGATAGTCAGAGTCCACAGCCCCTCTTTGTCCTGGTTAGATTCCAGCTGCTCCCTGCGGGAGCATCTCCCTCGCTTGTCTGGCTGATGCTACCAGGAAGAGCCTGTGAAGCACCGAGAGGGGGCCTGAGGATCATTGCCCGCTGCTGTAGGAAAGTCTGCGGTGCCAGCAGTGGCAGATTGCGAATATAAGCAGCTGGCAGCAGAACTGGGTTTGACTCCTGAGCGGAGGTGTCCTGGCTCTTATTAGTGCCCTCAGAGCTGAGAAATGCACCCGCAGCGGGAGACAACCCTTATTGTCTGTGGAGCTTTCTGAGAGCTGGTCTCGAGTGTCTAAAAGCCACGTGGCCTATCTGAGCTCCCGCTACGCGGAGCGCCTTCTACTCTGGCGCCTGTGTTTCTGGGTCTGTCGGGTGGATGCTGTGTGTGGCCCACCTGAACAAGAGTCCTGAGGGGACTAACCAGTAAATGACCTCGTGTTTGATTGTGCTCGGGGCTTAGCTCTGCTCTCCTGTCACAAAAAAACTGACTGTGCTGGAATGCTGGCTCAGCTTCAGAGCATCTCTGAACTCAGCCACAGGACTCTGCCTTCGTTCAATATTTCAGCGGTGGGCAGAGAACAGCTCTTTCCACTGCAAAGCTTGCCCTCTGACACGTAATTTTTCTGCTGCCAGATTTTTTTTTTTTCCTTTCTAGTTGAAAAACAGTCTTTTGTGCTTCCCCTGCGTAACTGGTTTTTTTCCCTCTTTTAAAAAGAAGCATCTGTGTGAGTTGGGAGGGATTCCTGTTCTCCAGACGTAGCCGTCTCTGTCAGACAATCTCAGTGTGTGTCAGGAAGTCTCTTGGCCTTGAGAGAAGGCTGTTTGTCAGTCCCCTATGAAGGAATGAAGATACTTGATTGCCCTTGAGCCCTGGGCTCTGTGATGCTGCGTGTGCATAGCTGCAAAATGCAGATAGAGTAAAATGCCTTTGCTGTCTGTGTGCTGCTGCAGATTCTGTGGGGACCCCCCCAGTGAGCACTAAGCCTGGGCACTGTTCCTGTAGATCCGGTGGCACAGAGCTCGGAGACCATGGAGTGTTTATCTGGGGCAGGTTGTCCTTGAGACCTCTGGGCACTGCAAGTTTCTCACTCCTAAGCTGAGTTTGGACCTGGTTTGGCAGAGCTGTGAGGGTGAATGGGAAGAGGGCTGAGTGCTGCTCCAGCAACTCTGCACAAGGGAGAGGTGGTGCCCACTGTGCTGCCGCCTCAGGACTGCTGAGGTTTCAGCTCTGAGGTTTTTCCCACCTGAAAAATGAAGGTAGGGAGCAGCATCTTAGAGTCCATCAGTAAGACCTTGAAGGCTGCAGCGCTCGAAACATCAAAATAACCCAGGATGCTCCTGTGTGCCTTGGGCTTTGGCCATGCGGAGGCAGCCAGGTGGGGTAACCCCACGGTTCCTGAATGAACCCCAGCTAGGCAGGGCCCCGTGCTGGGGAGACGAGCTCCTTCCCTGTGCTGAGCTGCCTTCCGACCTTGGAAGTCACCTGGAACTGAAGCACAGAGGCCACTGTAACACGCAGAGTGACTTTCTGCCTCTTGGTGCCAGTGCAAAGATGAGCCAGGACTCTGTGGCTGTAGCAAGCACCCAGAGGGTCCCTGCTGCCGTCTCGGGGCAGTGCTGCTGGCTGAGCACCAGGCCCAGGCAGGGAGGAGACACTTCCCAGCTGTGTCACTTTGAGCACTCTCTGCTTCATGCCTGGAGTGCCCAGCTCGAGGGACAGCAAACTCTGGGGAGCTCTGTCACTCCGGTGGCCCCGGCTGAGACCCGTGGAGCAGACGGCTTTGGATTGGGCTGTTCGACTGCGTCGCGCTGCGGCTCGGAGCTTGTTCAGCCTCTGGATTCCAGGACTGTGACAGTCCCCCGGGGCTCTCTGAATTGATTTGTGTGCGGCTCAGCAGTGATGGATCGGGCTGGAGGAGGCTTCCTCGAAGAAGGGCTGGCTCCACTGGTGGGAGAGTCGGAGTTCCCCGCTGTTCAATTACTATGCTAATAGTTAAGTGAAACTGGTTCAAGGCAGAAGCAGGATTATTACTTAAATTTTAAATCCTACTGTTTTATTGTAAAAAATAAATGTTTTATGGGGAGGTAACAGCTTAGCACGGCATTTCTTTCCATCGTGGTTCCAGGCAGTAATTAGCAATACAACCGTTTCTTCCCTCAGCTTGTTTGCCATGAACTTGTTCCTGGAGGGAAGACCATTCCCGTTACCAATGAAAATAAGTAAGTACAGCAATTAGATTTTTAAGGTCACCACTGCAAAATACTTTATTCTAGTTCCTTGGGCTTGCATCTGGAATGAATTGAGATAGATTGGAGTAGAAGGAGCACATAAATATCTTAATAGAATTTACTGGTTACAGTTCATCGGCAGAAATTGTATTAAATTCGATTTGCAAAATAAAAATTGACAATTTACTTCTTGAAACAGCACTTCTGAGGTCAAAGGCGCACGGTCTGTGAGATTCTGCAGGATTTAATGATGGTGATGGATACAGACAGATGGATTCAAAGCCATTCAGGCACACAGTCATGAACGTAGAGGGCACAGATGCTCAAAGACACCTTGGAGCAGACAGATCTTCTCAGAATGATAACATGTGGCAGTTGTATAAAGCACTGCTCTTCAGGAGAGACAGTGGTGAATTCAAATGTAGTCGACAGTCGTACTTTAGACACAGGAAATCAGAGGAGACACCGAGCCCTGTAGCTATTTTCACAGATAACCGGCTTTTAGATAGTTATCGTAAATGTCAACTCCGGAGCCTGAAAACCAAACCCACCTTTTTGTTCCTTGTCTTTTTTTTTTTTTTCCCCACTATTTTTTTTTTTTTTCCCTTCTCTATACCCTTCAGTGATCATAAAAGCAGGATAAAATATCTATTAAGCAGATGTGTGTTTGAACTGGTAATCTGGGGGTTGTTCTCTTTAATGGCAAGTGAAAGCTGGATCCTACCTGAAGGATTTGTCTTTGTTAGTCGTGCTCTGCAGTCTGATGTTCTCAGGTCTTCTCCCTTCCTGAGCTCTGACCAGGGAGTTTGCATTTGAAAGGATCTCTCTCTCGGGCTTGTCAGAAGTCAGCTCAGGGAGAAAGTTGAAAGTCCCGTGTGTTGCTCTGCTCGCTTACAGCAGAGACTTTGAAGCTTTCGTGCGGATGTGCACACAAATTGGCGGCTGGGAGGGAGCAGGGGAAGCGTTGTCAGTGGAAGCAATCTAGAAATGGTTCTGTTAATGGGGGAGCGAGGTTACCTAGCTGAAAACCCAGTCGGTGTGGTGGTCGTGGCAGCATCTGCCGGGGAGCTGATGAAGAAGAATCAGCAAGCTCGGTTTTTTGACTGGTGGTGGGAAGAGGAAGCCTGACGGTGCCTCCCCTCTAATAAACTGTGCACCTCTCCTGTACTCGTGGGATGAAGGTGGAAATCTGAGTGGTTTTTGGTGTGTTGATTCTTTAGCCACAGGGTTCAATGCAGGTGGCATCAGAGCCCAGACGGTTGTTTTTTCAAACCCAGGGGAGCGCCAGTGCCTGGGGATCCGATCCTTTAAAAAGGAGTTGAAGGCACACTCCCCTCTGTGAGCGGTGCTCCGGCCGAGGCTGATGAGGTGACAGTTAGAGCTGGCTAGACCCTGGGCTGGGAAGGTGCCTTAAGAAATGAGCAGACCCCAGAGGCAGTGGCTGGGGGGGGGCAAAGTCTGGGCAGAACAACAGCTCTTTCTGCTTAAATAAAGAGCAGGGCTCTGGAGGGGCAAGTAGAACGCGTGTCCAGGCAGCGCTGGCCCCCTCTGGGCTGCAGAGACGGGTCAGCAGGCTCGTTCCTGCCCCAGGGAGGTGGGTGTCCTGTGCTGCTCTGGTTCCCTTGCTGCCACCGTCCCTGTCCCACGCAGGATCAGCTACATCCACCTCATGGCTCACTTCCGGATGCACACGCAAATCAAGAGTCAGACGGCAGCGCTCATCAGTGGGTTCAGGTCCATCATTAAGCCTGAATGGATTCGGATGTTTTCAGCACCAGAGCTGCAGCGGCTGATCTCCGGTGACAACGCCGAGATTGACCTCGAGGACTTAAAGTAAGTGAGCAGCTCGCTCTGCTGGTCTTCATTTTATTATGTAGCTACTGGGAGGTTTGCAGGAGGCTTGACTCACTCACGACTTTCTGCTCCTCCCAACTGAGGAGCAGACAGAAACGAACGGAACTGAAGGACACGTTCCTTAAAGCTAATTTGGACAAAGTACTAATGAATGGGAAGGGTCCCTTCTTCCCCTGCTTCCTGAGAGCAGAATCTCTCTCTGCCTTTCTCTTTTCTCCGGTCAGGTGCCCAGTAAGTGCTGGTGGGGCTCAGTACTGGTGGTGTGCTGTAGCAGTGAGCCATGACTCGTGGCAGGCGCTGATCCTCCCGGCACGTGTCACCTGGCAGCTGTCGCCCTCCTGCTGCAGTGGGACACAGCCTGTCACGATCTTTCTCTCCCCAGGAAGCACACGGTGTACTATGGGGGCTTCCACGGGAGTCATCGGGTCATTATCTGGCTCTGGGACATCCTGGCCAACGACTTCAGCCCCGAGGAGCGAGCCATGTTCCTCAAGGTAAATTGGGTCGTCTCAGCCCAGCCCTTCGGGATGGTCAGGCCACTGCTGCTCTCCGGTGAGCTGGGTGCTAACAGAAGGAGCACCCGAATGCTTGACACCTTAAAATCCTGGCCCTGGCCCC
>JAAGNO010000524.1:20498-33517 GCA_033439905.1 Ceryle rudis | reverse complement strand
GCGGAACGCACACTAACATAAAAGCCACTATTTAGAAATGCTTCAGCAGTGTTCCATGTAGGCCATACAACTGTTTCCATCAGAAGATATCAACTCTGGACAAAAATGAGGAAACACATTATACTGCTCAATCGCATTCCTTCATGAGAGACAGAGGACAGTAAGGAAGTCAGTCAAAGAGGAAAAATAAGTACATACAAAAGTGCAATTGCCTCACCAAAGTTTCCATTATAAAATAAAACCATTTTGGAGGGTTCAGAAAAATCAGTGTCTGCAGGGGAGAGAAAAAATATGCTTAGTTTAAAATCCAACTTTTAACCAGTTCTGGTACTGATGCCATGCAGCTGCCCGTCAGTACCAGCTGCAGTGCCCCAGCTGCACCCCTGGAGACATGGACATGAAGTTGATACACATGCCTGCAGTCACTTCCTTGAAGGACCATCTTCAATGAGACAGTATACAATTCTGCTTCCTCCAGGAAAACCATCAAAATCAGGGCCCACAGGAGGGCTCAAGTGATTTCTGTATTCCTGCCTCCACGAATATGGAGAACTCTGTAACATCAGAATCCAAACAGTGTCACTAGGAATTTGAAGGCTTAACAGGTATTATGGTAATGTGTATACTCTGGTAAGAATGTAAACTGAATTTAATACTCCTCTATGCGTTTATGTAGAAGAAAAATAGACACGGTCAATCCAACAAGTCACTTCTGAGTAGAATAGTCCTGCCTTTGGCAATTATTTGACCAAAATTCTAAAATCCTGCAGCATTTTATTCCCTGGAACAACACTTCCCACCTTTCCAGTCAGAGCTCTTCCTCTTTTTCCTCAAGTATTCATATCCACATATGTATCACTTATTATGCCTATTAGTTATACAATTATTTCGTTTACAGCATGACCCGTATTCAGAAGAGTCAGCATGAGAATTTCTTGTTCTATTTTGATGCTACAGCATTCAAAATAAGCAACCAACAGCAATATCCTATTGTTGCCACACACAAATGGAATTATCCTGAACAACTTCACAAATTAGTCTTTCCTGGTCTCAAGTCATACACTCACAACCTCCTTTAACCTTACTGATGCAGAAAGTATTGCAAGTAAAATTAGCAGGCTAAATAGTTTTGTTAATCTAAGTATTGTTAGTTTACACAGCCTGTCATGGAGAAATACAATAGGAACAACAAATGCTGATTAATTTAAAACAGCCCAAGATCCTAGAATTCAGTAAATCAAGTTTTGAGGTTTAAGCAGCAATCTGTTCAACAGGCCTTTAGTCTTATTTTTTCACTCTTGGCTCATTATAGGATTCCTGCCCATTCAAATGGATCCTGTCATCTGGGGCCTACATAGAGGTGGGGGAAGGTCTATTCAAAAGGATTTGTAATGATAGGACAAGGAGCAATGGTTTTAAGTCAGGAAAGGATAGATTTAGACTGGATATTATAAAAAAAAGTTCTCTAATATGAGGGTGATAGATCACTGGAATGGGCTGCCCAGAGAGGTGGTGGAGCCCCCATCCCTGGAGTCATTCAAGGTCAGGCTTGATGGGGCTCTGACCAACCTGCCCTAGGTAGAGATGTCCCTACTTGTGTAGGGAGGTTGGACCAGATGACCTTTAGAGGTCCCTTCCAACCTAAAACACTCTATGATTCTATGATTTAAAATACATCATACGAGTTGAGTACTTAAGCCTTACCAAGTGAACCCAACTGTCTTTGTAAGTCTATGAAAAACAAACTGCAACTCTCTATAGCATCCTTCCACTTAGTTTGATATATGATTATAAAATTATCCTCAACAGATCACCACGATTGCATTTAGGCTATCTGGCTTTCAAACAAACAAACAAACAAACAAACAAACAAAAACAAACAAACAAACAAACCAACCAACCAAAACAAAACAAAAAACCAAAAAACAAACCACCCAGTGTTACAAGAAAAGAAAAATTAACAAAATAGAGATATATACATGTCTTCTTAATAGATATGATACTACTGTCCCTCTAGCACTCTGGTCAGTAAATCTAACTCCTAAATGTAATCAGCATGAACACTGCATGCTGCTTGAATCCCAGGGCAAAGTTTAAGATCCCCATGCCCATTTTGCCAGTATGAATGCAGAATTGTTGTTTGCTAAATCCCTGATCCTACACCTAGAGGCAACTCACTGATACTGTCAGGACATCAGTTTAAGAGAGGTTAAAAAAGTACTACACAGTAGCAGTGAACTTGTGGAACTTGCTGTTACAAGAGATTGTGGAATCAGACAGCACCAGAAAGGTAAGGAAGTGTTAATTCAAACAGCTGGTCAAAAGATACATGAACAGATAGTAAAGGAAATAGGCAGAGCTATGCCCTCTTAACATCCTTCATGTGCTGAGCACTACAAGGAAGTGCTGAGGCTCACACGCTACTCTAAAGAACACCTCTGGATGTTGGAGGGAGGATACTGGGCTAAATGATAGACTGCTCTGCTGTGTATGGCATTTCTTACATTCTTTTATCCTATAAAAGTGGAATTAGCTACCTGGCAATGCTGCTGTTTCAGATAATGTATTTAGTATTAGTTTCAGACAGTCTGAGAGAGACAAGAGAACTACCAAAATTGTGCTAAAGCAGGTTCACCTAGATCAAGTTGCACAGGACCATGTGCAGGCAGCTTTTGAGAATCTCCAGAGATGTAGACTCCACCTCTCTGGGCAGCCTGTCCCAGTGCTCCATCACTCTCAAAGTAAATAAGTTCTTATTCAAGAAGAAATATACAGAAAATAGTATTTTTTTTTTTAAGAACGATACAGAAAAAATATATACAAAGTTAAATTTTATTTCTCCTCCACCATATTACAGAATCAAAAATCCTGACTCAAAAGTGAATTAAAGGTGATAGGAGATCTTAACAGCGTATTTATCTTTTTTCTTTTTTCTTTCTGGATACAATAGAATATAACAAGTGGCTAAGCAATAGCACTTACAGTCAATTTCTTATTTTTACATTGCCAATTACTATGTATACAGCATTTAACATTTCTAATGCAGAGTACAGCAGCAGTACCCTGCAAGACGAGTAGTGACACATTGGCATCTTTCATGCTACACAAGAAGAAACGTGGGCTATTGGTCAGATTATTAACAAACGGCTAAGTGGTTTGTGATTTTAAATCCACTTTTAAAATAACAGCTAGAACACTACCTCTGATAATATCAATGCTGAATTTCAAGATGAGCAAAAAAAGGCAACCTAAGTAACAAGCTCAGCTGGTATAGTAACATGAGCAAAATTACCAAGCAAAAAAACGGGAGACCTTATTTGGTAGGCAAAGGTTTTATTCCAACATTTTCGTCTACTTCAACTAGTAATTCTAAGACTATTTAAAATTGCAAAGATTGGATACCAAAAACATGACAGCTCCAAAGATTTGCAAAGATATTAGACCTGTGTTTAGGAACAAGAAGGAAGTTCGTAAGTAACTACCATAAAAGAATGCTGCGCACGGCAGGTCCATTTCCAGCGAACAGGAAAGTCATTATATTTGTCCTGAAAGTTATGTATGCAACTTTTAAGAATCTTTTCCTAGAGGTGGGAAAGGACGGTACTAGTACTGAACAGTTCCTTCTTCTGAAGAATGAACCCTACCTAAAAATAACAGTTCTCAGATGTCTCTTCCTCCAAGCTTCAGCTCAAGCATTGAAAGTTCAAGAGGCTTCCACATGTTTATCAAACTCTGAAATGTGTATTTTTTTCACCCTGTTCTAAAACCCTGACTGGCATTAGACTGCATCTTTCAAAAATCTTTGTCTCACTGTTCAGTCAGCTCTTTTAAGGAAACCCACCCCACCAGTGGTATCAGTTCTCTTGATACCATCAAGGAATTCAAGACAGGAACAGTAAAAAACCCAAAACGGTACCTGAAACAAAAAAGATCCTTCATGCTCCACTTAGAATCACACCCACACATTTAATCACTGCAGATATGGCACAAGAAGTTTATTGTACTGCAGAAATCACCTTAAAGAGAATGAAACATTGCACACTCCTCAGTCAGTCAACTCTTGGTCTGTGTGCTCCCATGTGTTTTCTACAGGCAAGAGTCACTTAAACACTAGTAAAAGGCATTTGATTTCAGACATACAAAAATCAGTGAAATAGGACATGGTCTGGTGCTCATGAGAGATGAATTACTCTAGAGTCATGTACAGAATGAAAGTCATTCTTGGGACAAATAATATTCTAGAATACATCAGAAACAGCTTCATAAACATCTCACTATATATAGACTGTAATAAAAGCACTGGGACTCAAAGACTCCACATTTTCAGCCACACTCAATTTTCTAGTTTATTCTGTCCCTCTAAAGGTAATAAAATGAACACTTTCGGGAGGTCATTTTTCAACTCTGAAATGATAAAGACCAAATTCTTACATAGGAGGAGGCTTCTGCAAAAGCTGTAAACCATCTTCAGAGAAAATCTAGATACATATGAGAAATAAAAAGCTATCTATGACTTTTTGACAAAGCTTTGCCTAGCACTCTACTATAAAGTGAAAAAAAATCTTAACTGTACCTTCACACATATTTTCTGAGATTTAGTTATGGTCAAATTGCCATGTAACTGTATTTTCAATTTTCTTCATACTCTTTTACAATACTCTCACTTCAGCAGTATTTACCATTATCACTCCCAGCAGTCTGGGTGGTTTGCATAAGGTGTTACTTGAAAGGAAGCTCTTTTCTGTCTGCACAGCAGATTTACAGGTGGAGAAAAGAAGCCTTGATGAAAGTGGAAGGAACCAACATAATCACATACACATCATTCATAAATAGATAAGTAAGAATGGAGCAGAAAATGCATGAGGCATCCTTCTCTGATGGGACTCAACCACACATAACACTCTTTTTTTTTTTATAGGTGACAAGAAAAAATGACAGAACATAATTTTAACGAATTTGTTGTAGAAGAGTTGGCCATAAAGCTCCTGCAAGTGCTGGAAGACTACCTGTAGACAGACCTACCTAGAACTTGTGCTACCACACCTGTGAAATATCTAAGCATCTCCATTTAACAGCTGAAGGAGTAAGATACAAATCAACACGATAGTTAAAGGCTACCCTCAGGAAGACAGAGGAACAGGGCTCCGCAAGGAGTAATACCAAGAGCTACACTATAAGTAGAAGGTCTGGATATACCTATGTCTTACCTTTACAATGCCTTAAAAGCTAGTGAACATTCTTAGGCAATGCAGTCTATCCAGAGCACAACAGTTAATAATTTATTGACAAAACAAAGATGTATGGAGCGAGGCTCCATATGACATGTTCTTAGTTTGGCCCTATTCAATATCTCAGTTGCTCTTCCAGAGACTGGAACAAGCGAGGTGCTTCTTTCATTCACAGGTAACATGAAGGTGGGAAGGGCCATCAGTAAGCCATACGCTGGAAATCAAAATGACCACAGTCAATGGGGAAAGAGGTCCTGAACAAAACTGGTCCTGAACAAAATTAGGATGCAATTTGACAAAGGACAACAGCACAAAAACAAGAGAGGAAAGCTGCTCATTAGAGTGCAATCTACTGGAAAGGATATAATGGTCAACACAGATCAACAAACTGAACATGAATTAGCATGTTGTCAATAAAAAGCCAGACTCCACACAGGGGTAATCACCTTCTCAGCAGTGTTCAGGCTAACTCAGAATACAGTTTTGTTACAGCCGACTTCAGGACCAGGCACTTCAAATGGGTTAATTATCACTGCAGCCAGTATCACTCAGCAGCAAGTAATGAACCATGAACATTTATCCTACTCAAATGTTTGTTTCCTTTGCATTGTTAGTATTTAGAGAAATACTAAATGTAAGCTACAGTGATAGATATGCCAGCATTTACTGGAGGAATGAAATAAGAGTTCTGTTGCTCACTAAAACACAGTGTTGTTCACAGGACATAATTCCTAGCTTAAGGGGAAAAAAAACTTCCATATCTGAAGAGAAGAAATAAGCATTATGTTAATTATGAAGAATTGTGAAACTGTGCTCTGAATAAAGAAGGAATAAAATTAATTTTGGAGGGAGCCTGTAAATTTCTCCTGACATCCCAGAAGCCTTGAAAAGAAAGACCATGTATGAAAGCTACTACACTCCCCCTAAGGGATACATTCAAGTGCATCATAAAGAATCTGAAACTAAGGGTTACTTCAAAAAGGGAGTGCCTGAATGTGAATTATTAGGCAATCCCAGCTTGCCAGGGTGGAATTTTACAAAGCCCAAGACTTCAACTGCTATCATGGAACCACATATTTACCTCAGAATAAGTAGATTTATGCCTTTCTAAGTACACCAAGTACAAATTTTCTTCACCCATGTTTTACAATTGTGTGATTATATTATTATATTTAGATATTATGCTTTTTTTTCTACTTTTCCTTAACCTGTCTTAACAGATGGCCCTGCTACCCAGCACAGATCCTGCAGTGTCCACAGATAAGAAAGGACCTCCCTCTCCCATTGCAAAGATCAGATTCTGGCACTGCAAGAATGGGACAGGACCTAAGTGTACCCAGTGACTCGCAACAATTGAAGAGGCTCTCTGGTGTGCAACACGATATTAGAGGGCACACTTATCCTTTGCAACTGTTGGCGTCTGGGTCATAGCAAGACCTGCTGCTGACTGCTTCCTACATTGGAGGTATCCTTGTTAAACCCCCCACTCACAGGGAGCCGACCATGGGCTCTGAAAACTTGCAATTACCTTGAAGGAAGATGTATGTGCAGAAACAAGTATGGCAAGTATTGTAATTATTACCAGAATGTGGGCATCTAAAACATTTGGAACTTGCACTATTCAAGCAATCAGACAGAACTCTTCAGTTTAGAACTCTTAAAATAATATTTGAGGTCTGAATGAAAACACATTGTATTAAATAAATTGTATTGTTTTTGATATGTTTGCTTCTGCTGTTTACATTCCCGTTCAATACAGAAAGACTTCAGTCTTGCTGCACAGATCCAGGAAATAGATCAAGCCAACTGATAAATTAATTAGTGGAAACAGATTGAAGTGCTAATGCCCTTTTTACTGCTCTTTACTAGAAAAGTGAAAATGGGAAAACAATACTAAACCAAGAATTATTTTGGTTTCTGAACCTTAAAAGGAACCCTCTGTTCTTTCTCTCCCATTTTTGCGTTTGTCCAGGGACTGGATGGGGATGATACCAATTACTGTCAGAGGAAAATGAAAACCTCAGTTGTGCCTTCTGCTCACTGCAAAATCCCAAAGATAAATACAAAGTAATCTCCAGAAACAAGCGATTTGTAACAAGTCTATCTGGGGAGAAGGAAAGAACTGAATATAATCTCAAAAGTAAAATTAAGCTGCTGAGAACTCCATTCAAGAAAAGCATTTGTGAATGCTAGGTAAGTGGCTAAGTAGATATGACTTTTATCTCAATAACATGTCAAAGTAACTGAATGTGTGTTAAGGTAATCAAATGTTCTCAGTGATAAATAACTGAAACTTCAAAGGCAAAACTAACTTATACTTCTGTAAGAATGAAGAGTTGTAAGTGAACTATCTTTCATTTTAGAGCAGGCGGTGGTTCTTGCAATATCTTCCATTCTAAGAATAAGCAGTTTAAATGATAATACTTTAAGATGCATTCTGGACCAAAAAAACCATTTACTTCACAGACATTTTCAAATGCCAACTTCTGAAGATACTACATTAATAAAGGTAATTGTTCTCTTACGTGAAAAACATTAATAATGTAGCACGACCTTTTTTTTTCCTCTAAATATTAGAATTTTGCATTCTCTCCCTATGTCAGAGTTTATTTCAACTATTAAGTATTGGATCTGTTTGAAAACTAAAAAGGATACACTTGGCAACATCAACATAAACACTATGATGAATCACACATTCTTGTAAGGTGTATACTTCTCCTACAAAAATATTTAAATTCATACGAACATTTGCTTGTCTGTGTGAGACGACATTTTTGTTGTACTTTTATGAGGTCTTGGGTTATAAATTAGTTGTGCAGTGACTCAGTCTGGAGGGAATGTCTTCTAAATTTTAAATACATCCATACTTCTTTAAATCCATCATGTAGTTTCCAAGAGTTTCAAATAAAAACAACAAAATCAAATCACTATTTAACTGTATCCTATACAAAATCTACACTTTCTCTCCTATATCACTGCAGAAACAAAAGCAGAAAACTATGCTAAAATACTATGAAAACTATGCTCCACGACCTGCAAACACTGGACCCACTGCTGAATCAATATTCTCTTATATTTGTTCTCCAACAGATAAAGGCTTTAACAAGTTAGGCAACATCTGTTTTCCATAAGGTAGACTTCAAAAACTGCTGAAATCAAATGTTTCCTTTGTGAGGGCTTCAGTTGCCTTGGACACATCCACCAAAAAATTTATATGGCATTGTGCTCAACCACCTTCCTCAACTCTTCTCTTCCCCCTTCTCTCTTCTCCATTTCTTTTTGAAATAAAGCCACCACTGGACTGAAAGCAAGTGAAAAATAGAGCTAAGTCGATAGCAGTGAACTTCTGAATCCTATCTAGAAAGGACTCTACTTCTAAGAAGATACTATATGCTGAGAGTATGCTATATTGATATAGCATTATTCATATTATTCTGCTACACTACATGCACAAGCATCTTTTAACAGGGACATTGTTAGACAAAAATGCATTGTCCATGTATACAAAGACGATCATTACCCTAATTTGTTGCAACCCACCAGACACACCTGTAGTACTGAAGATAACTTGGCTTAAACAGACAAATTCCAATCCGTGTGCAGCTCTTTCT
The DNA here is from genome assembly GCA_033439905.1 of Ceryle rudis. Lineage (NCBI taxonomy): Eukaryota > Metazoa > Chordata > Aves > Coraciiformes > Cerylidae > Ceryle > Ceryle rudis. The sequence continues at coordinate 24,678 of JAAGNO010000524.1, read as the reverse complement.
CTTGCAAAACAAAGCATAATTTTAAGACAAAAAAAGGTCAGGACCAAAGCTGGAACAGGCAGCTATAATTTGCTAAACTAGTAATTACCCACCTCTGCTCTCTTGGTTTCAGCTGTACAAAGAGGTCGAACTTCTTTACTGTGGGAGTGCAAAGAGGGTTGCACCCATAAATAATTTGACAGATGAGATCAGTTTTTCACAAAAAAACACAGAAATTGAAGGTGAAGAGGGACACCTGGCTAGACTTACCTATCACTCAGGAGTCAGCCCATGCTCCTTATCTCCCATTGTACCGATCAGATCTCTTTCAATTTTTCCTTCTCCCTGAGTTACACCACCTGGAGCTATGGCTGGGGAGCAGCATGTTCTGAGACCATAAGGACAGAACACACTGATCCTCCATGGGATCGATGGCACTACCATCCTTCCACCTTCTCCCAACAGAGCTGGAAAACTGACCAATCTCTTAAAGTACAGTGAGTTAACAGGGTGAAAATTACATAAATGAAAAAGCACATGACTGTTCTGTGTTACGGAGACAACTTCTATTTGTATCATAGACTTAAGTTATCTACATGTGCCCCTAGAAACAATGTAACTCTTTACAGTGCAAAAACTTAACAACCATACTCTCTCTGGCTGTAACAGAAACCAAATACTGTTCCCCTGGCATTTTGCTTAAAACAAACGAACAATTTCTTTTCAAATAAAGCATACAATTTCAAAGAGACACACCCCTGAGATTAACAGACTGTCCAAAGAACCTTAAGGAAATATTGCTGCCCTGAAATGCAAAACAAGTCAAAGAACAGAACCCGAGCTCAGAAAAGGCTGTACTTACTCCTTATTCCTGCTTTTAATGCATGGCTGGTAAAGGACTTTGACAGCCTTCCAGGTCCCCACAGGTCCAGAGCCAGGCATGAAACTATCTCCAAACCGTGTAAAAACATTGTGAGACGAGGAATTTCCTAAAGACTCCACCAGCAACGTGTCAGAATTTAAAAGCCATATCTATAAATGAAGAAATAATTTATTTTACTGTTGATTACATCAATTTAAATTTGTTCCTTTACTTTTATCTTAAATGAGCTGGTAAAGCCACGTTCTTACAAAGTTTCAAAAAAAAGTGTTAAGACATAAATTGACATTTTATTATTCAGCACAGTCTACACAGCCTCTAGTGGAGAAAAATGGGTTAATACAATAAACTGATTCCTGATTTATCACAGTCACTCTTAAGATCACTGTTTCTGTGAAGCTGCCTCTTTTTGTGGCGGCAGCACATTCCCTTTGATAGAAGCAAAAGGAACAGTACCAAGTCATCTCTTTCAGTAACAACTGGATTATTTCTCCTAATTACACAGGTCTTTTAGGAATTAGTTGAGCATACATATGGTGTTGAACAACTAAGGATTAAAGACGAGGAACTGAAAGACTGCCCACAGGAAGTGCAAAAAGATTAAGGATATTTAGAAAAAGCTCGATAGTTATGACTGGATGGAGCTAAGACATGCAAGGAAAAAGACAATGTGGTCTAAAAGGACAGCTGGGATTTACAAACGGCTGTAACACACTCATATTTTTGGGTAACGGGAGCAGCATTCTGCAGCACTTCTTGCCCACAGAAATTCATGGGATATTTACTGGGGAGAGTTTTGAGAAACCTGAACTTTTTGCATCATGTTATAGATCTTATTTAACCTTTGTGTGACTGTGCTTCAGCATTCCAACTTGAATTCAGTGCTTTCATGCTAAGCACTGTACAAAAAAGTCAAGCTTTTCCTTTACTCACAGCCTACAGTAGTGAAGTGATTCGAGTTACCAGTGGAAATCAATTTTTACAAGTCCTGAGCCTGTATTAGATCTTTATATATGAAATATTTATCATAGAAAACAGGATTTATGCAATGCTGCTCACTAGAGAGTAATCTTCTCCTTCTCATGACCTAATCAACTTCAAGTAAAACAAGTTACATGATGTGAGGTAGCAGACATATGACATCCCCTGTGGAGGCAGAAAGCCACTGTTAAAAGGCCACAGAGTATATGTCGTAATTGAATGTGACAGTCACAATTTATCAGAGCCCAAGGCTCAGAACATTATTGTAGAAGTTTCATAAAAGAGGAATGAGATATATTGATAAAGATGTCTTGGGAGGGGATGAGAGGAGGAGAATCACTTTAGCATATGCACATAAATGATGACAAGCAACTGCACTTGGCTTAGCAAGTGACTGTTCATCAGTTTTGCTCTGTTAACTCACTGTACACACTCACAGCCTAAACTGCAAAATACACCTCCTTAGCTAGGACCGTTACACATTGTGCTTTAAGCCAAGTGTTGAAGAGGTGTTGGAGAAAATGGGGAAAAGAGAAAATTGTCCTGTACACACAGGCCACTGCCAATACACTTAGCTTTAACTAAACACAATCCCTTCCTTATGAAATGATTAACATTTCTGCTGTGAAGAAGCCTCTTGGGATGCTTTTCAGAAGGGGAATATCTTTCAAACTAGTCTAGGGAACAATACAGCAATATCTGTCTGCTCCTTTCAGAATCCTTCTGTAACTTGCTTTAGACAAAGCAACCAAAGCACTTCATTTGCAACACGGTCCATAAGAGAAGTACTTCCTTCTACCAGAAGTGTTGATATGTGGCATCTGACAATAATGTTCTGCCCCTCATTCAGAGTATGTCTGTCTCCACAGCAATGCAACAGATCTATATTAATAATTTAGCACTCAATATAGAGAAAGCCAATGAATCTTTGTGAGTGGAAGGCCTCTTGGCAATGAGAAAATCAATGTCTGATCTACATTTACATCTTTAGGCAATAATTTCCTTCTTTTCCTCATGCATGAGTTATTTTTTGATCTTGCTTTTGGTCTGAATGAACAATCACAAGACTCGGTGTGTTGAATAAAATCAGTTTATATGTGCTATTTCTGGCTAACATAATTTCAAATTTTGATCTGTGCTTTCAACTATGTTACTCACAATGTACCATCTTTCCTTCCTTTCTACCACTCCGTAGAGCAGAGACCGCACAAACCCACATTCCTTTCATATTAACTCCAGTAAGAAAAGAACCTTTACAGAAAGATAAAAATATGAAGTTTAGAATTCATTCATAGTGCAGATTGATGACCTTTTCTGAAATGACAGCATCAGGAGGAAGTGTTTGATTTTTTCTTAGTTTTGGTTTTGTTTTGTTGTTGCTTTTCTGTTTGGCTGGATGGTTTATTTTGTTTTTTAAACCACCCTGTCAATAGGCTTCAAAGATGTTCTTAGAAGAAAAGCTGCAACAAATCTCAGTTATTCTTTGTGGGACCTGATCCAAACAGGTGATATATTACAATTTACATTCTGTGATCAGTTTCCTAAAATCTCAACCTGTGCCACCAGGTCCACATTTATGGACAATTAGGCATCAATTTGAATCTAATATAGCTTAAAAAAGCTGTTGCTCTTCCTTGCTAGTTCATTCTAAGTTACTGCAGACATTACCATTACTTTCATCATATTACAGGTCAATAATGCAAACACCTTTCATTACAGCTTCTTTGTCCTCACATTCAGACTGGCTTCCTCATACTCCACAAAGAATAAAGCTTTCTGAGAGAGCTGGGTGGCTAAGTCTCAGCAAGGTAGCTGTTATCTCTCACCATGATCACTGCAATGACTCCTCTCCAACCGTGAAATAGGGAAACTTGTTCTGCTCATCCCCTCCAAGACATGGTCCAAGAACCAGTATCTGATCAACAGGTCTCTCCCATTTTGTTACACATTTATTTTCCTGGGATATCTTCCCACTCTCTCTCCACTCACTCCTGAAATACAAGCTGCCTTATTTTCAAGGCACAGTGCAGCATAACCCCACTCCAAAAAATATCTTTCTCGTGGTACTGAAAGACTAGAGTTAGTATTCGAACACTCCAAAATCTGCCATACACCTTTTAATTTTCACAGATGTAGCTTTCTGGGTTTTATCAAGTTGATACCATCCATGGGATGAATTCCCCATATCTATCCAGCAAGTTACTTATTTACCTCTTTCAAACCTATCATTTTTTACAGTATAGAAAAAAGGACATCTATCAAGATGCTGCTATGCTGACCTATAATGTACCATTTTACTTGTGTTTTCCTATCTCATTATCCACTTGCTGTCCTCATTCT